>BRZM01001485.1:0-54820 GCA_033238685.1 Lates japonicus
CCGTCTCTCTGACCATCTGCCACAGGGCTTTCCTCTGTACTCTGCAGTCTGGACAGAAACAGGGGCAGACTGTGGTGACCTAATGTTGAAATGGAGACATAGCTTGTCCCTCCAACTGGGTGCTACATCCCTGCCTTGGTTATTGATGGTCAGAGAGGGAGATGTAGCCACGAGGAAGTTGTGCATCTTCAACTGTCACTGCTGATATTTGCAAGCCTGACAACTTGCCTGAATCCCAAATGTCATGCTGCTCAAACACACACACACACACACGAACAGAGACATACTCATGCGTATATAACTATACACTTAACCCTGTAAACAAATATAGACAGGCAAAAAAAAAAAAAAAGCCATTATACCATATGTCAGTGTGCAAAAAGTCGACTTGCATACAGCGTGTGTATGAGGTGTGAAGGGAAGGGTGGCGCTGTTCCAGTGATTATGATTAATAGCAAAATTGTCACTGCAACAGTTATGGCTGAGCACTTGCGTGTAAGATTATGTTCCACTCTATGAAGCTATGTCACACCGGAGGTGGTTTTGCAGTACATACATACAAGCCACATCATTTACATCAAACATGTCAGACAGCCCTCGTGCTACACAGAATTTTATGTGGCGTTATATTTAAAACATTAATAATGTCCGTGATGCTATTTTAGCTGTGACAGAAAATACCAGAGGGGGACCTCAGTGGTTTGTGGTTATAAAATAACTGCAAATAAGCTATTTGTCATATAAACTGTCAGGAAAAATAGCCCATAAACCAAGTTGTAAGACATCATTGCTTGTCTTAAATTACAAAACAGTGCCTGCTTTTTTTTTCTTTTTCTTTTTTTTTTAACCCTGTTCAGATTTCCCTCATGCTCAAACCCAGCCAGCTAATGAGGTATTTAACTGTTCACTCCTCACTTAAAACTATGTAAACTGCGGTGCAGGAGATGGAGCCAGCATTTACCTCTCAGCCAGGCTATAGATTAGTCAGGTGGACCCTGATTCAGACTGAGCAGAGAGCGATCCAACTGAGGCCCAAAGCTGTAATTACACATGAACAGATGGTCTTGCTGGAGGACTCTCCTCCCTCAATCCCTCCCCTCTTTCAGACCTACTACCTGCAGCACACTCATAGATTATTGTCCACAGTGAATGGGTGTGTGTGGGGGGGGGGGGTGGGGGGTGGCTTGCTGGCAGGTAGGCTTCACAGTTAGCGAGACAGCTGTGTTACGAGGGAGCAATGAGCTCTGTCGCTGAAACTGCCAAGACATCATGCTGTCCATGGCTAGCCATCTTTGAGCACTATGTCAAAAAATGTGACTCTGTATGTTGTATTATTAGTCCCACACACATGCACACACAGACACACACTTGACTGGGAGGTCTTAAAATTCCCAAAGGCAAGATATCCCTGAACCTGAATATGTTTGTTTGGCAGCATTTCATGAGATATTCCATTCCCACTAGGCATAAAATGGAAAACATTTACTTTTTCTGAGATGTAAATGAGAGCTGCATTCACCGACTGCAGTGGTAAGAAGGTTTGCAGTGCAGCATAGCCGGCGTTTTCTGAGAGTCTCTCTGTGGACTCCCATGAGATAAACATGGAGTGGGATAGATGCTTGCTGTGCTAGCCATGTCCTTTGTTCCCTCTTTGAAATCACGCGGGTGATTTACGAGTGAGGAATATGAATAATGCCTCTGTTGTGTTTCGCTGTGTATCAGTGGGCCAGTGCAGAGAGTGGCAGAAACATATATTTCAGACCACCTCTGGCGATTTCTCAGGCAAAGATGATACATAGAAAGAAGAAAAGGATATAATAACGGGGAGAAACTCTTGGAGAATTGATTTACTTTTTAAATAAAGCTTCATGCAAATGACACTGGGCCACCACAGGGTCCCAGCCGTTTTGGAACAAACATGAGATTGTAGATATTTACTGATTTAGGGCCCCAGTTGAGCTGTTTTCCACAGCCTAAGAATTTCTGAAAGTGTCTGATAGAGATAGGACAGCGCCTGGCTTTAAAATGTAATGATTTGTCAAATCAAAGTGATTTACTTGCCGTTGAGCGATCTGTTGACCAGATTCTAGATGCAGGCGCTTCCTTTTAATCAAAAGCTGCAAAATGACACTGTGCGCAGTCAACTGAAAACTACCCCCAGATGACTGTATCGCAGAAGGAAATAAATTATGTCTCCCCCTCCCTTGTTGTCATGTGTGTTTGCTATAAAACTGTCAACCAGCAAAAGCAATTACAGCATTGTTTGCGTCAACTACAAGCTAACGGCTGGCTGCTCCATGTCATGGTTCAGTTCAACATCTCATCTATCAGGGTCAAAACGCCTGGGCTGCTGTCCCGCACACGGTCGCAGAGGTCGCTACAGAAATCTGTCGCTGTGTCTAATGGCCATAATATCCCACCTTGTGCCTCTTTGGTGGCACATTACTTAGTGCTCAACAAGTATAGTGTCCACCTCTGTGCTTTAATGGCAGACTCTTACTTCCCCATTGTGGCTGTAGACCTGCTTTCCCTCTGTTAAATGGCAGGAGGAGGAGCAGGCACCCCGTGCCCGCTGAGACACACAGAGCTGTAATTACACTCAGCCAGATTGGTTGGGGAGAGAGGGCAGGGCAAGTGTACACCCATAGGACACACACAAAACACATATTTAAGCACATACTGTATATATAGTTCATAGGAACACAGCGCAGGAACAATACATCCGCATGCAGGTCACACAGTGACATTTTCCTTACAGCACATACTGTATATGGTACTCATAATGTACACAAACACACACACACACACTCACACCTCTCCAGACATGATCCTGATGATTTATTAAAGCAGAGAGAGGAGAAAAGGAGAAGCACAAGGCAGCAGTGATGGAGAGAGAAGGGGAAAGCCATGGGGAGATGAAGTGGGGTGGAGACCTGGACAACTTGCCACACTTATACTGGAAAATGTGTGAGAGGACTCAATTTCCAAGAAAAAAAAGTATGAAATTAAAGCAAAATATGAGTAACTTGTACAGGTAAATTCACCAGGAGTCCACAGAAAGCCTGACTGACATCCCCCCGGCTCTTCTTTCCTATTTGTTGCACCTGCTAGGGTGGGATTAAATTAAATATGTAGATTTTTGCTATCGCTTTGCAGGCAACATTAGCATTGGCAGCTCTTTACTTAACATTCTGCAAGAAATGTTGCGAGTTCGACATCAAACTTTATTCCTTTACTTGCAAAGAGCTGTCTCCAGTGGAGCAAAGCACCACCAATGTTAAGTCTTGTTTTGCTTCCAGCTCTATCACTTCTTTTCTTCTATTGAAATTAACATGCTAACCAGCTAGCCCCAGCCCGGTTGGCCTATCTCATTACTTTCCGATAGTGAGTCACTGTAGTGTCCAGTCTGCCTTGAAGAAGTAGCTCAGTTCAGAGGGTGTATTCTAACCTCTTGTATTATAAAGAGAAAGCTTGCATATACCTTTAACCGTGGCTTCTTTTCATTTAAATGTGCCACTGAGACACCATGCACAGTAAGCCTCGCTATGGAACACCTGGATGAGATGCCACTATTATGAATGTTATGAGTTACAACTGTGTTTCAAAATTTCTGCTTTGAAAAAGGTCTATTTGCTGGAATAAAAAAAATTACTAAAAGTATGAAATTTTTTAATCACAATAGTGTTACTATGCATACCTATTGTAGCAACACTGTTTGCAGTTTAACTCATCAATGCTAATACCTATTTTACTGCAGTAGAATAGGAATTATGTCTATACCATACTATATAACATCGCTTAATATTTTATTTTGTGTTTTAATATAATATTGCATTTTATTTCATTTTTTAAAATTCAAATGTTTTATTAAACAACTTAATAATGTATAGAACTGGATCAGGTTGTATTCTCTTGCATCATATATGTGGATCATATTACCTGATATAAAGCAATTTTAATAAAGTTAATACTTTATATAAAGTATCAATTTTATAGCGGTACAATGTGCCTAAAGGTTTGAATCCACTGGTTTGGATCTTCAGCCCGGCTTGAAAAAATGGCTCTGTGAATGAGTAATCCTTCCCCTACGGTGAGCTCCATCAATCTTCCCCTGAAGAATAAACAGCCCTCCCATCTGAAGGACACAGAAAAGTCCAGGCTGGATGCCTCATGTCTGTTGGGTTGTTACTCATACATAACAGCTGGCTGCATTACATTATCACACAGATGGACATGTTCTTGTACCCCATAACTTCTGGATAAGGTTGTTGTAATCTTGTTGAGCTTCACTGCTGTTTTATCTGCCCGTCATATGCTCAATTAGTTCCCCCTGGGAATTCACCCAGGCTGTATTTTAATAATTTAATCCAAAGTATCATCGGGGAGAGAAATCAGATGCATAGGTCAGCTGCTCACACACATCCACAGCCAGATAAGACCATGAGGTTAACAACATGGTTGTCATCTTACCATAAATTACCAGAGATGATAATTTCCCCACTATCAGTTTGTCCTTTGAAATGTGCTGCAGACAATGACTAAAAATACCTGGAGGAGCTGACAATATGCAGATGAGAGGTCAAGGTTGTGGCGGTCAAAGTTGATGTAATTTAGCATCTTGGCAGCTCTACTGTAGGATGAGTCAGGTTAGTGTTTTGCTCTGTTTTCCCTTTCTTCTGGGAGTCCATGAATGAGAGTGACAGCGTTTCCTCCGCCCTGCTACATTTTGCTCTTTTGTGTATGTTTTTCTCTTTTAACTTCCTGCTTCCGCTACTGCTCTCTGACTACATGGTGGTGAAACAAGCTGATGTGACTGGCATAATTGGCTCAGGAAAAGAAAGTAAAAAAAAAAAAAAAAAAATCAACATACTGTTGCAGGTGGGATTGGAGCATCTGGGATTTAAAAAAAAAAAATTAAACAATGATGCAATTTCCTGTAATGTTTCAGATACTTATTCAAAACTGCTCTAAATGTTGCCATAGTCTCAGTAGTGTCACACTATTACATTAGACTGAGATATCCTACTGATGGTTATGCATTTGTACCAAGTAACAATTGTATTCTCAATCACTGCCAAAGTATTATTCTATTCCCACTCAATTATACTCCTCATTTGTAAAAGGCCTCTCCACATCTTTTGTACTGTATCTGTTATATTAGCTGTATTATTAGCTACTCTACTTTAATCCTATAAAATACATTGGTCATCCAAATGTTTTATTTTTATCCTGGAGAAGGTGTTATGTGTCAAAGTGAGCTCAACAGTCACAGTTAGGAGTGTGTGGTTGTCTCACCCTTTGTCTTTCTAGTCCTAAACCATAGATGTAGTCACTGGAGCAGTAACAAAATTCCAAATTGTTATGCAAATATGTATAATTTTGATGTTTCATTTTATGCAAATCCTGTTTTGCATTAGAAGATCAATATCATTTTCTTGTCTGTACAATAATTACGCTACAGCCAGGAGATGCTTAGCTTAGCTTAGCATGTAGACTGGAAACGGGGAAACAGCTAGCCAGTCTCTCTCCCAACGTAAAAACAAAAAGTCTGTCAATAACTACAAAGCAAACTAATTAACACATTATTATAATTTGTACATAACAATAACCGTGGTCTCTGCTTGTTGCTTTTACACTTTGGTTTTTGTACAGATTTAAAAAAAGATTTAGCAGTAGGCTTCTGTTCGGAAGTCTTTATTACCAGACTAGCTTCCTGTGTTTCCAGTCTCTAAGCTAAACTAAGCTAATACAGAATCAATCGTCTCTAACTCATAAAGCATACTTTACAAAATGTTTATGTTTCATCATATACCTGTATTTGTGGTTGTGTTACCATGAGTAGTAAAGTGCGTGTGAGACACTTTTTGTTTTTAGGGTGTTTCTTGTTTTCCTTGGTTGCAACATGGCATGAGTGTCTGCTGTGAAAAAGGTATGTTGGACATACAGTGACTTACTTCCATTAACTTGTCTATTCAAAGATGTTAAAAATAGAATTTACAGGGCAGAAACACTGCCGCCTGAGATACACAAAACTTATATATAGACACCACAAATGTATCATTAACAATCAGTAATGAAATCCCTGTGGGGAAACATGCCACTTTCTGATCATGAGCAGTGTCTTCACGTCTGTGTGAAAGAATTTCACTGATCTCCAAAAGCATTGCCGTCCTTTCCTCTAGACTTCCTTACTGTCTGTATCTCTTTGCTTTATTTTGTAGCTTCTCCATATGTTCATAGCTCTCTCCCACCTGCTTTTTCTCCATCCACTTCTCACATTTTTTTCTGTCCCTTGTTCTTTACAATACAGTTGGACCGCAGGTGTAAAGAAAAGACAAAGGGGTGACACTGACAAATGGACTTACTTTGTCTGGCCCTCTTATCCTGGTTCCAGGTGATTAGATACTCTATGTGGGATCTTGACCAAGAGACGGCCTGCGGCTAAAATAATTAGCCTTTGATGAACAGTAGTTTTTTTCAGTCAACTCTAAAGCACCAGTTATTGCGATTTTGTAGTGTCATATATAATTATTATTTCTTGCGTTCACCTCATAAAATTGGGCTTTACAATTCTGTGCTTTAGGCTACACTCTCACATCAACACTGAAATTAACAGCTCTCTGAGCTAACACAGATGGCCCAAATAAAGAGACATAAACTCGGCATTTAAGTTTTACTAAGGTGACATGTTTTTGTGGGATTATTTCCTGCCATAGATGCGCATTTCTTCCTGTAGGTGTTGAATGACTGGCAGCAAGTAGAGCATAACTGATCTGAAAACACTCATTTCAGACACCGTGAAATTATAAAAAAAAGGAGAAACTTAAATTTACTTATTTCCTTAAAGCCTTCATGTTTAGTGCAAAGGATTACAGTATCTTGTGGGAGTGTCTGTAGGTGTTTTTCAAAGGATAAGCATCAAAGGCAAGAATGTCACAGATATCTGCAGCTACGTCGCCATGTGCAGATGCCATGAGGAAGACTGTGTACAGTAGGTGGGGAAGAAATTTTCAGTCAGTCCTATAGGTAAAAAAATTATTTCATTTTGGGGACATTTTTTTTTTTTTAACATATTAAAACACTATAATACTGTTTAGTGTGAGTCTGGTGCTGTTTAGTGTGATCTGTGTTCAGGTAAAATCTCACATACATACAACTGGCCACTGAACATAGGAAAACAAAGTTCAAATATTTGTTTAATGGTGCAAAATGTGCTTGATGGTGGATTGAGGGATGTTTGCAACAGTTAAAGGGAAAGCGCATCCATTTTACACATCAAGGTCTGTTTACAGGTCTTGGGGAGCACTTCTGCACATGTGGAAAAAGACTTCTGTGGCTCCAGAGGTAGCTGTGCCAAGTTTGATAAACTGCCTCAAATGACATATCTCACCCAACCGCAAAACAAGTTTGACAAAAAAAGAGGAAAAAAAATCATGGGGTTGTTGGGTGAGCTTACTAGACCTCTGTAGCCCCACTCATCCCAGCTTGAGGTTACCGACTTGGAGGACACATTGACCGCTACTTTATTACCACAATTTGGGCTCTAGGACCACACTGTTAGTTGCATTGTCTAAAAAAGGAAGAAGAATTAATGGAATAAAAAGACGATATTCATAACATCAATTTAGCTTTTTTTTTTTTTTATACTATGCCTGAGCAGTGTTATAGAAATGCCATGCTTAATTGGTGGTGTAGTCTTTCAATTTGGTGGCTGTATTGGTCACTACCCTAAAATATGCACCATGAGAGCAAACAGATCTGAACACCAAACATAATTTTCACAGTAAACGCAGCCTCTTTTTCCTCTGTAATAATGGAACTGTATGGTCTCTGACAGCTCTTAGACAGCCACTTTGGACACAACTGACCACATTAGTCATAGTGTATACACCTTTGTTACCTCAACTAAGGCTGTTTCAGATTAAACATGACAGACCTGCATGCAAAATTTGTCAGACTGTTCCCAAAGGTAGATGATTTTAGATTTTAGACTAGATTAGAATTTAGATTTTTTAGGTATCGGCACGAAATGAAAGAAACTTTGTATGAATATTACTTGACAGATTAGTTCTAATTATTTCAGCCACTTGAACTTGATGCTTGATGCTAAAAACCCTTAGAAATGATAAATACTAGTTTTCTAGCGTTAAAGGGAAGCTTACCGGACACTTGTTCAAAATGACCAAGATGTTTTAACACATTTGCACATACTTTATGCACATTGAAGAAAAGTAGACTTTTGTACAATATCTCACTAAATATATTTACATGACATACAATTCGCCATCAGTGCAATACATAGGAATGTTGCATATTTACCAAATGTTAGACTCTTTCCTTTATGAAGAAAAATAATTCCAGTGACAGAAGCTGATATAACTAATGTGTAAAGTAACATGTGCAACTTTCATATTGGTTAACAGCTTCACAGGAAATAAAAAAAATAAAATCTTAGTACCACCCTATCAACAATCAAATAGTAAGCATTGAAAAAGTAATAGATCACATGTACATATATATCTTCATACATGTAATGGATTGCTTTTGTACAAATATTTTATATAACTTTGGCAGTTTATCAGGAACAAAGTTATCGGAAAAATATGAAACAATAATATCAAACTGTCAGCAATGTCATGTAAGCTTGCCTTCCAAAGCTCATGTTCACAGTGGTCATTCAGAAAGGCTGGAAGCCGATGGCTGAAAACAAAGAACAAAAAGCCAAAGAAAAAGAAAACTTTTCCATCCTTTCTGCTAAGACTGTTAGCACTGGAGGCTGTCGTCATTGTTGTCATGGTTATAAAATTACAAACACCTATGAAGGTTTACGTAGCAGTCATCGCCATTTAAAAAAACATGGTCTATTTTCAGGTCGACTTAAAATACAAACAGTTTGAAGGCAAGGGGACAGGACCCTGCTCGGTGGTCACTGTGGAATCATGGGAGAGACATGACCGAGAAGAGGACATGCACAACAGTGCTGTGTGGAAGAACGTGAAGCCAAAAAACGAGGGTGCAAAATGAAAGACTTTGCAACAATCAAAACGCCACACGGTCAGAAAATGACTTACACCGGACAAATTAATCGAGCAAATTTCAAACATACTAAGTTCACCATAATTCATATACGTTGGTTTTGTTCTTTTTTTTCACTGGTTTGGCACTTTATTGGAACAAATCTCTGTTCAAAAAGACTAAATGTTGTACAAAAGGTATTTCATGTCTCGTTAACATAACTCGTAGAATATAGTACTTAATAGTAAGCATACGGTAAGTAAACACTTGTACATACTGTAGTTTTAAAATGAACATTCCAACAGATGTTTTACGCACATGCACAAAAACAAACAAACACAACTCTCTCTCTCTCTCTGTCGCTGCCTTGCCACATTGTTGACTACTCCGCTTTTCTTTGGACAATCTCATTCTCCTGCTGTTTCCAGCTTCTATCCTGAAAGAACAACTCATTGCTACTGCTCTTTCTCCTTCCTTTTTCTCTCTATCACTCACTTAAGACAACGCATCTCTTTTAATACTGCATTTTCGCTGCACATTACGACACTTCCTCCGCTGAGCGTGTGTCTGTCTTGAGACGCACAAACTCTTTGGCCACCTCGTCGTTGGTCCTTTGAGAGAGTATCCTCATGATGGTGAGGCCCGTTTCGTCCATGGAGATGCTTTTCACCAGCGGGTAGCAGGCGGAGCAGCTGCCCTTGTCCGCCAGCTCTCGGAGCTGGATGACTGTCATGCCGATGATGCGGTCCTCGCGGGCAAAGCAGTAGTCCTTCACTGAGACGTGCAGCTCGTAGGCCTCTGGACCATGTTCATTACTCAGAACACTGGGAGAAATGACACAAGGAGATAAGAGAGAACATGTTTACATTCAAAAAAAAAAAAATCTGAAATACTACTTTTGAAATAACTTTATTTAATGTACTTTTTAATAAACATCCATTGAATTGACTTTAAATTACTTTTTTAAATCGTTCACAGCCCAGTCTTGTTCTGCAGAACTGTACATGAGCTCAAACCAGCTGCTTTTTGGACACTGGCATTCGGCTTTGTTTTTCGCTGAATAAAACGTGTCAGTAAAGAGAGTCTGGCTAGGAGACATTTCCCCAACGAAAAGCCTCCTTATTGTATGTGTGGCTGTGATGTGACAATTCAATCATGTTCACAAGTGAAATGAATGTCTCTATTCAAATGAGTCATTAGCCTGAGCCAGCTTTTTTTCTTAGGCTGTTCTCTAATTATCCCCACCAACTTAATGGCTTCTTAAAATTCAAATGACAACGCCAGGAGTGAATCTATATGCAGATGGCACTGGGATTGCACTGATCATGCTGGTGTTGCTACAATTCAGTCGGAGATCACTTCAGCTCTGTGACTTTACTTGGCTCGGCTCTGAGAATTACAGTGTCGACGAGGGGGCGAGTTTATAGATTGCTGAAACGGTCTCTTGACTCTACTGTTTCAATGCAAGTGCCTCTAAAGCAACTGCATTCTATTCAATGCTTAGAACAATTGGGGAGATTTTGACAGTAAGCTATTACAGGTATTATGTGGTATATAGGTTGCTGCAGGCTCTTTTGTAGTGTGCAAATAGCATACTGAATACTAATTTGAAGTTGCGGCAGCAGAATGGTACAGAATGTTGCAAACTATTTTGTATATTGAATGCAGGAAGATAAAATGCTGCATAGTAATTTTAACCTCAAAGTACATGGTTACAAACACTCCCTCTTCTCTCCACCTCTGTAACTGACAGGAAGGAGGCAGGATTACTCACTACTGGAATGTTTCATTGTACTTTGGTGACCAATTGTTATTCTTGGTCTTGGTGCTGAATTTGCGCTTCTTGTCAGCCAGGTGTGGTCCCACGGCGTTGACCTCTACAAATGGACGGAACATGGCGTTGGTCTGCCAGATGAGGTTGTTCACTGCGACCACTGAGAAATGCAGAGGGAATAATAATCAACAACATCGTAGATGTAAGAAAGTAAAGGAAAATCCATTGCAAACACTAATGCTGTTTCAAACTGTGTATTCGAGGCTCCATTTTCTACTTTTGGTAATGTATTTATCTTATTCCCACAGACACCTGGCTAAATGTATAAAATGTCATATTACCATATGCTGAGATACTGTCAGAGGAACTACAATAGAGTTAGATAGCAGAAACATTTCCACTTATCTGGAACATTAATGGTAAACATCTTAGGGTGTCAGTGCCTATCAGTCACACTGCAAGGGTTTCTTTCCAGGCTCACCATTTTGCTGTGACATTAAAATACATACATATACAGGGATAAATTCACCATGAAGGAGGCAGAGACACTGATTGGCACAGAGGCTTGGACAGATCATAATGCAGTGGCAGTGTGTGCAGCCACAAAAGCTAAAATTTGAGAGCTTTTTTAAATTTTGTTCTGTGGTGGTTAGCAAAGATAATTCTGAGAAAATTACAAATGGAAATGGAAAACTGAGGAAAATAGATGCAAAAAAGCTAAACTGAAGCTCTTCATCCTATAATAATGAATTTTCCTTGACAGAAATATCCGCATATGATTGCCACAGTAACCTAACTGGCAGTCACACTGTCATGTTACTGCTGATTATAGCTGGTTGCCAGCTGTAGAGCATATGGTGCTGCTGTGGGAGGTGCAACAGATATCATGGCAGCTACGTGGGTGATTTAGCTGAGTCCAGTTTTTGCTACTGAAAGTGCGAAGACAAAAATCAACAAGTGTGTGATTGTCAGTACAAGTAGTGCCTATTTTTACACAAGAATCTGAACACTTTTCTCACAGAACACAGCATGTGTACGTGCATAAAGGAGTTGGAATCTGAACAAGTAATTCAGCCATTTGTACTCTGATAAAAAAAATTTGGTAAATGAAATTGTTGTACCAGATGTAGGACACAGCCATGTCATTGGCTCTGTGAGGTGGTATTTGGGACTCAGCTAAATGCTAAGGTTATCATGCTAACATGATCGCAGCAACAATGCTAATGTGCTGATGCTAAGCAGGTATAATGTTTACCATGTTCAGCATCTTAATTTTTTAGTGCTTTAGCATGCTAACATTTGCTATTTAGCATTAAACAGAAAGTATAACTGAAGCTTATGGGAATTCCAAGAAACTTTTGACTTGTTGATGGCATTAGATGAAAAGTTAAAGGATCACCAAAGTTACTGCAATTCAGCCTGAGATAGACATGACTATTTATATCAAATTTCATGTTAACACATCCCTTAATTGTTGAGACATTTCAAGCAGAGCGACAAATGTAAACCTCATGGTGGCGCTAGAGAAAAAGTCAGGGGATCATCTGAGCCTCTAGGATTCGTCTGCCTGGGAACACAAACGTCTGCACCAAATTTCACTGCAATCCATCAAATAGTTGATGAGATATTTCAGTCTGGACCAAAGTGGCGAACCAACCAACAGACCACCCATAAAGCCACGCTGCTATGCTAGTTTTATGATACAAATACACAAATTCACATCCATAAATCATAAATGTTAGGCTTGGCCACAACTTTCTTACAGCCTCAGCAAAAGCAGAAAAGCAACCTACAGTGCAACTCCAGCTGTAGTTTTGGTTTTCTGTATATTATGACTTTAATTATGTCATCAGCAATCTTTCAGACGTTAATTTCCTCATTTTATTGTCTGTGAAACGAGCTCCAGGACTGTACAACAATGCTGCTGACCGTGGCCCCAGCAGCACTATCACACAAATGAGATTACCACCATGAGCTGTCCATGACGAGTCTTTGAATATTTGCAGGTGTGAATATATTTGAATAGAAATGACGAAAAAGCAGGTCTGAGTATAGGAAAAAGCTCACCCTTCACGCTGACTTTGTGCTCTCCAGTGCCAGGGTGAGAGATGAGATTCACTTGCATCGACACCTCCCCCACCGATCCGTTGGATGACTGACCTGGACACACACCAAAAACAGCAACAGGAGAATTGGAAAGAGGCATAATGAAAATCAGGGAGGATGGAGAGGGAGAGGGAGAGAGAGAGAGAGAGAGGCAGAGAGGAAGCCAGGCAGAGCAATGGAGAGATCAGGACACAGAAACAGAGAGAGAGAGAGAGAGAGAGAGAGGATGAAAGGACAGAATCCAAAACTGTGGGTGCAGCTTTTTCTTTGTAGATGAGGTATCCAGAAATTGATCCAAAAAGTGGTGTATAAACAGCTCTCTCTGTGTCAAAGCTAAAAAACTAAACCTAAGGGGAAAAAAGTAAAAAAAAATAAAATAAAATAGTAGGGAAGTAGAGTAGATTTCACCCCCATGGCAGCCCAGTAGCAAGCACAGCCAGGGTTTCCTTTAGCTCCAGGCTGAACAAGAACAACAACAACACGAAAAAAAAAAAAAGAAACATGAAATAATCTGTCTGGTTTGAAGGCCATGGAAGAGGCAGATGGTGTGAGGGGATGCACTAAATAAATAATGTTCTACACGATGAAATCATCAAACTGTTCAACTCAACAGAAATACAAACAAAACATTGGATTTGACTGCATGCAGACAACTGGAGTGGAGATGAAAACAACGTTTCAGAGAGGAGGTAGACGGGGGACAGGAGTGAACAGGAGGAGAGGAGAGGAGAGGAAATACCCTTTTGGGCATAACACCCTGCACAGTTACGTCAGCATTACAGTTTCAATCACACTGGGACATGTTGTTGCCAGGAAAACAATTAGAATTGATTGCTGACCATGTGTCTCACTTTGCCAGATGCAGGGAGTCCTGCCCATTTCAGCTGCCTCTAAAAACCGCCTTGTGTTTCGCCCAGCCCGGTTCAACAGAAGGCAAGTGCCGGTGTGGTTGATGAAGGTGCATGTTGATCCAATCGCTAATCAATACGTGCCAAACATGCAGTGCCCATTATAGCTGGTAATGAAGAAACAAGCCCTGTGATTTATTGTAATGATGCCCTGAGAGACTGGGGGAGGGAGAAAAACATTGCTGCTGCACAATTAAGCCACAGACTTGTGGGAAATTAACGGGGCAATGCCACAACACATTTACCTCAGCTATCAGCTGAAATAATGTTTTAAATAAATAGGTTCTGTGTATGTGTGTGTGTGTGTGTGTGTGTGTTCTCTGAAGGAAGTCAGAGACAAGAGAACTGTCAGGCATCGGAGAGAAGAGAGTGAATAAGATGAATGGTGCATAAAGATGATAAAGGAAATCAGAAGAAGATAAAACAAAGGTGGCAATGAGGAGGGTCAGCAGATTAAGTGAGAAAAATGCAAACAAAGGAACTAACAGATAAGAAAGGTGAGTTGTAGGCATCAGTTGTTGCAGGCATGCAGTTTAATTCACTGAATTTTTTCCCCTTTGCTGTGTCGTACACCCAGGATGTTACCCTCAGCCCACAGCCAGTGATAAATCAACAGAAGATCACGTCATAAGCAAGACGCTGGGAGATATTCACATGAAGTTACTGCACGAAGAAAGATGTGTTTGTTTTTGTTAGCAGTGTATTTCTATTGAGGCATAAAGCAGCTATACGACCTCAGCCCTCTCCCTAACAAACAGAGACACATGCGCGTCCGAGAGCACACTTGGCAGGAATAAACCAGTGCATGCCTCGGTCTATATGTGTCGCTGTCAGAGCACAGGGGTTGGTGATTAATGAAACAGTGTCCTCTGTGCTACATCAAGCATCAGCACATTGCCACACTGTTTACTGACCTAATGCACATCAACCACCTCACTAGCTCCACTTGCAGACATCACATTAGACCACCTCAGATAACGAGCGACGACATGGTGTGAACTCAGAGCGGGGTAGGGACCGGATGAGATATTTAGAGAGGGGAGGAAGAGGAGAAACACATCGAGCAATCTCAAAATAGCACTGCACGTCTATGCCCATCTGCCAGTCAGTGAGAGTGCCGGCGCTGATTGGTCCACTGGCCGCCTGGCTGACTAGCTTTCTCCCATTGCCATTCTGTTTCCTGCCGCCTGCCTATGCAGCGTTCTGCAAGGCTGAACACACTGAGGCAACCTGGAGCTTAAAGCTTCAATGTCCCACTGGGCTGAATTCCCTCCCCCCAATCTCTCAGGACACCTGAAGGTATTTCCGCCTTGTTACGGAGAAAGATGGGAGGAAAAAAAAGTTCCATATGGAGACAGATGAATGAGACAACAACACATGAAAGTGGGTCAGTGATGACCCAGTGATGAGAGCAAGTGGGGAGAGAAAGCAAGAGCACAAGAGGGAATTTATAGATTTACACTACACATATATCTTATATATTTGTCATGACAGTATTTTTATGTGTTTCTAATGAGAGAGAAAGGGAGAGAGAGCAAAAGAGCATAAGAGCATGAGAGCATTCAAGCCCTTCAGGGTATGGGGTGAAGAGGCCACAGATAAGTTCCCTTATTTGTTTTTTCTTTATTTATTTACAGTGAAAGAGACAAATGACTTCTACAGTGAGGGGATAAATGCAATTACTGCAATGTCCATAGCACACATAAGCCTAAAGAAAATAAAGTGACACAGAGAGATCCTCAGCATACACATACTGTAAAGGAAAAAGGAGCTAAGACTGTTGGGAAAACAGCACATTGCTGAGGTCAAACAAACCAGGACTAGAGATGCATTATTTTCAATCAAGTCTATATAGCAATAGAAGCTGCAAGTGACTTGGAGCTATTGAGGCCTTCCTTTTCTTTTATTACTTTAAACATATATGATTGTAACAGTTGAAGGCTGCGGACATGAAATGTCAGCTGCTGTGAACAGCAGCAGCCTCAAATGTGAATAAACCATTTCTTTAGCAGGGTTTAACAGGTTTAATTAGAATATGTTTACTAACTGGTGCCATAGAAAAGTGCTAATGTGCTGCTCAACAATAGGATCCGCAATCTGTGCTTTTTTCACACCGTTCTGGACACTTTCAGCATCTAAGCATCTTTTAGCATCAATTTTCAACATGATAGCAGCTTTCTTTTACTGTGAACCTACCCAAGTGAGATGAGAGACTTTTTATGGATAGAAAACAGCTCTATACCAAAATGCCTTTCAGTGTTTGAATGCTGAAGTAGTTCTACTACCCGGAATGAAGCTAAATGGAGCCAAGACTCAGCTGAAACGAAAGCATTCTTACCTTGAGAGGTTTGGGTGCATATATATTTCTTGATCAAGGCATCTGTAGGTTGAGTGTAAAGGCTGAGAGCATATTTGAGGGACTTCATGTCAGGGCTCTTTTCGAGGAAGGTTTTCTTCAGCCCGTTTCCTCCAGCATGGAAGTATTGCTGCAAAAAACAAACGAACAAATGAAAAAAAAAAAAGAGAGAAAGGAAAAAGACATGCTCATATTTAGAGTTTTCCAAGGTGAACAGAAACTTTGAAATAACTTGGGAACATGGTGGTGTAACATTGACAGCAGGTTATTGTTGGCTGAGAACTAGCCTAAGATTATATGGACAACATGCATTTTACAAGGAGGAGCAAACACACACAGAGACCAGACAAGAGACAGCAGTAATAGCCACTACTGTAGCTAATTACCATGCATTTAAATCTGAAACCTAATGCTTGGATGGTAAATGCACATTTGTGCAGATAAGCCTGATAGCTGAGGACAAACAAGGCTTTGCTTTCTTTTCAAATGCTGTCACCACTCCCACATGTGGAAGGTAGGAGGGTGACCATGGACAGATCTCATTAAGAAAGGAGGCGTTGCTGAAAAGAAGCGACGATGAAAATACTCAGAGACACAATTCTAAACCCTTTCTATCTTTTATTCTTCCCTGCTTGTTATTTTTTTTGCCAGCTCTGCTCAGTAACACACAGTCATTACAGGGACAAAGCAGTATGTGTTAGAGTGTCTTCAGGGTTAGTGGAAGGTCTGTTTTTGTGATCTAAGTTACAGAGCTGATACACACTAATCTAATATCCTTAGAGGCACTGGGCAAAAATAACTAAATACAGTAGATAGAGAAGGTTCGCACATTTTACACACACTATCTTCATCAGACATGGAAAGATGGCTCTATAGAGAGAGTGCTGGAAAATATTTTTGCCTGGTGTCAGGTCAGTACTTGGCAGAGACTCGACACAGTAGGAAGCACTGTTTTCTGCCTCACCAATGACTTATGAGTCACCTAGTTTGACCGACATGTGCCTCTCGTGAACTACAAATAATCTGGCATGCAGAGGGTGAGTCATGGGTGGAGTTTATTAAGAGAAAGAAAATGAAACACCACACACTCACAGGAAAACTGCACATGCTTAGAATTTTGTGCTCTCCGTCTCAAGTGAGCACACAAACCAAGGCTAAAATTACTCTAAGTAGTGATTGCACACTGGACTAGTTAAAGTGACATTCTGAGAGCCTAAAAGAAGTACCATGCTTCTTCTTTTAATATCATAATGTGAGAAATATTAAGTTATTATCAAGCATATTTGTTGTGACTATACTTACTTTATTTCAGATAAGAAATGCTATTCTCAACACGACCCACACGAGACAGCGTACTGGTCAAGAAAGTGCTACCTCATGTTGAAATATGCCCACGGTGTTACTGCTAGGCTGCATTGCTGCACTTGCTCTGGCAAAACCGACCAGCCGACCCAGCAGAATCAAGCCGCATGCTCAAAATATCACCTTGCCTCTGGCATAATTACCTGCCAAAGTGCCATCCTTCCCTGCATTTCTTCTTTACTGTCCTTTTTCCTCTTTCTGTTGTTACTTTCCACCTGTTCTTTCTTATAGCCTTGTTTGTTTATTTCATTTCTTGTTTCATTCCTTGTGTACTTTCTTTTTTCTTTCCTTCTACAAGCCGTGTGCATCTTGTGCTGAACCATGGGAGGTTACACTCTTCTCTTGATTGAAGTCTTTGACACATGTATGCGGACAAATAAGCAATCCAGTATATTTCCACTTATGTAATACTTAAATTTGGCTGCAGGAAAAACATGTGATATGGGTCTACATGTTTTTAATACATGCTTAGAGAAAAAAAAACATGGTATCCATTCTGAGATACACTATATGTGTAGTCCATCCACCTATATACAAATTTATGAACTACATAAAATCTAAAACTGTTGAGAAAGATGATGCAGCTGCCTTTCTTGAACACTCACTCAAAGGTCAGAGTTCAAAAAAAGGAACAAATGGTGTGTTATTGAGGATCTGTTAAGTGGACTGCATCTATTCCTTGTTTTAGATTGCCATGGTTTTGAGTTTCAGTCTTTCATTCATTCAGTCCAGTTGTTTGTGCATACATGTTCTAAATCGGCTGTCATTTCAGGCTCTGCCTCTCCCACCTGCCTGCCTGTTCCCCACCCGCTCATTAGCTCCCTGAGCTACATACTGGTCCATTTCCACTTGCTCCCTGCCAGATTGTGTTTGTGCTATATGCCTTAGCTTTCCAGCTCACTGTTCTTTGCCTGCCTGTGTTGATCCTGATCATGTTGTTGACCTTGCCTGTGTTTTCTGGATTTTGCTTCAGCCTGACCCTTTGTACTTGGATTTTTGTATCCGTGTTTTTTTTCTAAGACTCTTTCTCTCTAAGTCTCTTTACTTCAACATCTGCCTCCTAGGTCGTGCTCGGGCCAGTGCATTTACCCATTATCCCACCCATTAGTTTTCACAGGTTCAAAGTTCAGTCTGTTTTCACTGGGATAATCACTAAATGCACTCATGGCTGAATACTCAAGTAGATATACTGCATTTGAGTTTAGTTATCAATCCAAGCAAAAATGGTTCCTGAATACACTAAGACTAGTAGTCAATAACACACAAACACACACACACACACACAAAATATCAGGTCTCCAATATGATGCAAGTAAGCCTCTACATAGCATTTTTTGATCTGATCAGCTAACTCTCCTACGGCATTACTCAACTGTGTTAATTGACTGTTCTCATTGGAATACTGATGAAAAGAGTTCCAGCAATGTGATTGATATAAACCTGCAGGTAGTTTCCTTGGAGACAGCAGAATCAATTAGTTTTCTCGGCGCTTTATGATGCAGTGTTCTCCCTGTGGCACCTCACCATAACTCTCCTTTTGTCCCTGCAGAACTGAGGCTTGGTCTTGAAATTGTCTCATATCCCTTCACAACAAACAGTCGTACAGCAGTAAATTAACAGTGCTGCATTTCACACTTTCCTTTCCTGAGAGGCTTTGGGCATCTTTCCATATTCTTGGATATTAATTACAAATTTCTCAGATGGGTCTTAACTGGCATTGTGTCCTGTGTTTCTAAACCTATTATGGTTTTGGTTTTCAAGCATGTTCAAAGCACTTCCACTGGGTGTATCATCTTCATGCAACTACATTGTGTTTAATCAAATCAAACAATCAAATGAAATGAAAAACACACAAACAGCAAATTTGTTTTCTATTTCACTTATACAACAGTGTGAATGCACCTTTCCCAGCACATGAATATCTGGATATAAACATTACTTCTCTCCTAGTCCACATTACTTCAGGCCTTTACACTTTCCTTGCTTACACACCTACCAGCCTATTTACAGTGGAGATAAAGAAGAAGATAGAAGACAAGGGGACAATGACACTTCAGCTCATGATGTCCCAAGCACAGACATCAGCCACAGAATACCAGGCTTTGCTTTATAAAATACTCATTTAAGTCAATTTGCATACCTCTACTCTGCTATGTAGCTCTGCTGTCCTTTTAAAGGTCATGTTTAGCCATCCAGGTATCTCTTGCTGTAGAGCCAATAGCATAATGGACATAAAACTCACCTTGATGGTGGGGAGCACAAGGTCCATGGCTGCACACTGGCGTGGAGTCAGACTTCTGGCTTCCTCTCGAATTACATGCTCCTGGAGGAATAACAGATCAGTCAAACACTCTACAGTTGGCAAAACAGCAACACGAGTCGTATTCAGACACTGAATTTTAAGAGGTTCCTTTAGCATGATGATTATGACCTTAGGTGAGGCCATGATACTTGAGATTGCGCATTTACTGTTTACAAAACAGAGACGATCGCGGTCATTCAAGCTGCAGAGTGTCTGATAAATTCAAGCTTTGCTGTCTCACACCAGCACTTTGAAAATCTATTTTAATCATAAAAAATGTTTTTGTCAATTCTAACTGGAGTTTTCCTGATTTGTGAATTGATTACAGCAAATAACTTCTGGCACAGCCATATATCCCAGGTGATTTCCTTATAAGGCACAGACAAAATGGCATTAATGTTTTATGAACATGGGCTTTGAGGAAACTACATTGCCGATGCAAACTCAGCTACAAACGCTGGTCTTAATGTCCACAGTCTGCACACATCTGTGAACTTTTTTATGAGCTTGGTGTTGGTTGCTAAGATTAAATCAAGATACCCACAGTGGAGGAGGCTTGTATAATGTGCACTGCTGTAAAAAAAAAACAAAAAAAAACAAACTCAAATTATAGGCTGCAGATAAAAAATCTTGATGTGTTTTGTATTTTGAAAATGATATAGATTCTATCAACCACAACTCAATTTTAAACTGATTTTAGAGAACTGGTGTGGGATGAAAATCACATCATAAGTGTTTTTTTCACTGCCAAAATTGCACTGAGCCCACTTGATTTGTATTGACTCAGATCCAGGAATCTCAATGTCATGGTGAGCCCTGAAATCACGACAGGCTACAGAAAAAATGCTTCTCTCTAACGAAAACTCCATGGTGCCGACACATGGACACATCTGTGCTTGTTATCTGATGAAAAATACACCCTTAATGTGTTTTTGTATTTTTACCAAGTTTCAAAGAATTTGAAAAGCTCAAATAGTATTTTTCACTTGATGTGTAAGTCCAGAAGATTGAATTATTTCAGAGAAATGGTTATTTTCCTGCCAAAAGGAGGGAAAGCAGATAAAACAGTACAAATCATCCTTTGTAACATATTTGCTTAGGCAGATAAGCCTGTCTGGAAATAACCATGGGATTTGTGGAGGTCAAAGGACACGGGTGTCAAAAGTGGGCTTGTACACAGCATTATTTGTTATGGACAAACAATATATCAGCCTGAGTAACTCCTCTGCTGTTTCATGACTCCATGCCATTACATGGGTCAAAGTTCACAGCACTGGAATAATAATTTGACAGCTATTAGTTTTGCATGAAAGCCACTTCAGTTGATGAGGTTACTGCCATGCATTAATATTAATAAAAATCAACTGACTAAAGATGTAACTAACTGTAACCAAACAAAACAGTAAGTAACTAATCACAGCAAACACATTCTGGAAAAAAAGAGAAAAACCCAGTAAGGTGAGCTGAGGATTATCAGTCATAATCAACAGTAACAAGAGGATGATAAACCACTCATCTGTGTATTGATGTACAGCAGCCAGATGTTGCCTCAAAGGACATCCCACACAAAACACAAATATGAGTATAAATACACCAACAGATAAACACACATTCAGTTTGCAACCCCCATGACTTGGAGCTAAAATATCTCTCTGAGGTACTGCCACATCATGGTTGTTAGTAAAACCACAGTGTAACCACTGATCCATTCCAACACCTCACTACGCAGCGCTCCAGGGATTAAACATCCTCTGGTCACATCGGCAATTAGACACCAGCCTGGTAATGTTGCACTAAGCTGTACTGTACAATACCAAAGCCTACAGTAGCTTACCTGGCCATGCTTCAAAATAATATTATCCATCTATCCATATCTGGCAAGGTACAAAATGACTGTAAAATTCTCATAAATGTACCTGTTTTTTAATATGTTTAAATGTGGATTAATAGGCTCTGAGCATCTTGTAGTGCACTTAGCCTGTGTATGTCTGTATTAGCTATAATGATTCTGATATCTGGGCGGCTATGGCTCAGGAGGTAGAGCGTAGGTCGGTGGCCCAGAAGGTCGGTGGTTTGATCCCCGGCTCCTCCAGTCCGCATGCCGAGGTATCCTTGGGCAAGATACTGAACCCCAATGTATGAATGGGTGAATGTGACATGTAGTGTGAAGCGCTCTGAGTGGTCAATCTGCCTAGAAAAGCGCTACATAAGTACAGTCCATTTACCATCTACTGTTTATAATAAGACCTCAGTGTTAACAACTCAGCCAAGCAGTGAGAAATCAAACATTACAGAGAACAGCGGGTTATAGGGTTTGTATGGTGAGATATGCAGCATCTTTCCTTGACTCATCTGAAAATTACCTTCAGTTTCGACAGCTGTCCTAAGTCCTTGGCAGCACTGAAGATCATCTGAGCTCCCTGCTGTCGCAGAAGGATATTTTTGGGGTTATAGAAAAATATACAAGGAAAATAAAGTTAGAATAACTCAACAGGTGAATATGAAATTCACTTATTTTATGAGCAAACTAAGAAACACAAAATGAGCGGGCAATATCTCAAACATGGAGTCATTTCGGCAGCTGTGTTACACAGATACACCATCTTTTTTTCTTTTTTTTTGGAAACTTCAAAAGGCCATGAGAGAAAAAAAAATGCTTGAAAAACTGCTTAAAGATTAAAGATTGCATGTTTTCACTGTCAACAACAAAAAACTGTAAATTAGATATTCCTGAGATGAAAAATGTCAGCCAAGCTCTTACAGAGGGATTAACAGTATGAAAAAAAAAAACACGTGTGTGAAGATTTAGAGATGCCATGTTGTTTCATCTCCTGTACAGTAATTTGTGTGTTATGAGGTAGCAGGAGAGAGTTGAACAGATGGAGGAAATGACAGAGAGAGAGAGACAGGTGGACAAGAGGAGGGGGGTGGAGGGAAGGCAGAGAGATGAAAAGAGTCACAGAAAAAGGAAAGACAGATTGATTGATCAAACTCACACTGGTCGCTCAGCGGAGGCAGAACAATTGTTCTCTCGATGGTGTTCAGTACGATTTTCCATAGCTCTTTGAGGACTCGTTTCAACACTGTCTTCTCGCAAATCTTGGCAAATAACATCAAACTGCAAAGCAGCAAAAGAAGGGCATTTGTCAGGTCAATACTCCAAGCAAGTGTCTTAAACTGAGCCAACATGGCAAGAAAGTTCCAAAGTGATGGCGATAGTCATAAATAATATGATTAAGTAAAGAAAGAAAACACCTGTGAGTCATAGAATATAAATGCAGGAGCTTTATGCTTTAATCTCACCCACAATGATAGAGCAGGGTCTCAGAGACAGGAGGAAGGATTTGGTATTTCCATGTCATTAGAGGATTCCTGTAATACCCCATTGGCCTCAATGTTTGCTTTGACAAATGGTGAGAGCGATTCCCAGAGCTCTGCTTTGAACCCTATATCATCGCTATGGTTCTTTTCAAGAATCTTACTCAAAGTAAATACCAGCCTGGGTTGAATTAATGAACATTCACAGATAATGAAGGTCTCTCTTTTTATTTCTTTTTTCCCCAAAAAAAACTTGTAGTGATTATTATACTGTATATTTATTTTACTGGCGTATTTGGAGGAACCTTAAATGTTCCTAAACTAAATTAGAAATGGAAATATTAATTCAAACAGACAATAACATTGTAGGAAAATAGGCAGTCCCCTCTTTATTTGAATGGGATCACTGTGTTGGCCTTGAGAGAGGGTGCAGACAGAGGCTCCAACAAAAACAAACAAATGAAAAACAACAACAAACAACGCGTGTACTCTGACAATAAAGTTGAACCTGGCTCCTGCATTGGCCATGTCCAAGTGTGCATTCTTGGTAAATGACTTTGCAATCTGAATAAAGTCTCTCTACTGTTTACCTTGATTGCAGTGGGGAAAAGTAACTGTCACATGTCACTATATCTTTCAGAGTTATAATACTCTACTACGGTACTTTTGAACCACTGTGCAGTGATTTGAAATTGTTACTCATACTGGACTTCCTGAATGATTTTACTGTCTCTCAGACACCTGAGATTATAAACACACCACCATCAATGCAGCTCCTTGCATTGTTTTAACACAAAGGCTTTTTGGTCTGAACACCCACAAGGGCTTTCTGTGGTGTGATCCTTAACTACCTTTATGTGAAAGTTGCTGCTGTCTTCATAAACTTGCAGATCTGTAAAAAAGCCTCATACAAATCAGCAATTTAGTGCTTTGGCATTATACTTACATGGTTGCTTAGTTTAAGAGGACTGAGCATACACAAGTGGGTAAAACTTCTGTAATTTGAATTGTTAATAGCAGCCGGGTTTCTGTTAGTCAAGCTGGTCTCATAGATTCTGATGTGTCCACGTTATACAAAGTTAACAATACCAAAAAAAAGCTGCCAAATAAGTTAGGTTAAAATTCTGACATTGCATTCAGTGAGCACCTACTTTTTATCCAGAAGGTCCATAGGGCGGAGGACAATCTCTGCATCCATGGCAGCGTTGCTCACTTTGGCGGACCTTTCATCTGGACCAACTCCTGGTTCATCTGCTTCCACCTTGATCTCGATCCTGAGTTTGGGGAAACTGGTTGATGGAAAAACAAAACAATCCTTTAATTTTAGGCTGCAGCGGTAGCAACTTTTGGGGTGCAAGCTCACTCCTGCTGGTCCTATCAGATTATTGAAAAGGTGTTAAGAAGCGGGGGTGTCTTTTGTTCAAGGCTGAAATGTTTAGCAACTTGCTGTGCTCACTAAACGCAGTTACGCGGCAAGAACTCAAGAACAATTACTGTCTGGAGTACGCATCTGTCAATAACTAAACGGTCTTAGTATAATTCTTTGACAGAACAAAAGAAATGAATAGAGACATTAACCTTAATGAAAATGATCCCATACAGACACACAAACACAGTGAGTCAGACAAATGCTCACCTGGAGCCAAACCTCCCGCTGAGCTCATCCAGCATACCGTGTTGAGTTTATTCTGCAACTCCTTTAGCAGTCACTGGCCTCTGCATCCAACTGTCAGTGGAGGACGAACAGTTACATCATTACACCTCATACACTAGCCACACTGACTAGAACCTCTGTATCTCTGGAGGATGCCTCAAATGGGGTGGGGGTGTTAGGAGGGAGGCAGCAAGCACAGAAGGGGAGAGTAACCTGCCTGCTGGTGGCCTCCCACTCCTCTGCCTGCCATCTGTGCTAATGACGTTCTGAATACAAATGGACGGCTCTACCTCGCTACAATGATGACTACTTGCAGGTCATGAGACATGGTGTCCCAACAAGAAAAGCATCCGGCTGGTGGTCTCTCAAAGGGAGTTTTTGTGCACTACACAGGTTACAGTAGAGAGTATGCTGTCAGCCAGTTATATCTCATAAAGCTTACTGTCATATATACATCAAGTTTTGTAATACACACACAGATGTCTGATGCGAAACTTTTTTTATTTACATGGGAAAAATTCACAATTTTATTCACAGCATTTATGTGCCCATGCATGAGCATGTCTTGGGTTTCTACCTTTCGATATGCATGTGCATGTGATGGATGGAATGTGTTCATGTTGTGTTCATCTGTGGTTTTGGGCATGATCTGAAAATACATGAGTGGATATTGGATATTTATGCTGTGTTGTGCGTGAGTGTATTTGTGTCAGGACCTGCATGTATTTATGCATCTGTTTGTCTCAGGAGCTTGTAATTTGCCATGTACAAATGTCCAAATATTGATGTTTGGATGGAGGTGGAGAACACATGTCGCTGAGGCTCAGTGCCTGAGATGGATGTGTGAGGCCAGGCACCGCACTACATGCATGACAGATTGTCACAGTAGAACCGATAAGCAGCCATGGAGCCGTTCATCTCACATTAATGGAGGATGGCTCAACTGGGAAGCGGATGTAAGCTAAACCTTTATGAACACTGTTATTCTGCAGACATACTCTATTTGCAGCATGAGCGAGATGGATTTACAAATATTGTGTGTGTGTATGTGTGGTCACCGCGTGCTGCACGTGTTCATACTGCCGTCACTTCAGTGGAAGTGATTGCAGCATGCAAGATTTTTCTGTGCAACAAAAATTGCCCATAGAGCTTAGGTTGTTATTTTACTGTTTGAGTAATGGATAACATCTTTTCAGCTGATATGAAGAAAAATACTGTAGGCCATGATTATTTTATCGGTTCCCAGTGGCCTGGAAACTTGCAGACTGGGCTCTAATCTGCAACAGCACTCTGAAATTGAGATTCTCAGTTTTTTTCGAGAACACTGTATGTTAGTAGAATGCTGGCAGAGGAATTCACCCGCTGTTAGATAAACCAGGCACCTGTCACCTCCTGAGAGGAAAATGCCATTCTGATATTGTGGTACCTGACGCTCCAGTCCAAATGTGGGCTGAAAGACTCTAATCACAATAGAAATGCCAGCTTCATTCAAAGGTAGTCACAGACACTTCCATGACTTGCTTGCCAAGAGTGAGGCAATTCTGGTCCGAAAAATATCCGAATTCATCATCTGAAATGTCGGGTTAAAGGTCTTAGATTAGCAACGAGATTGGAAATAATGTCGAGAATCCATGTGAATGTTATTTATATAAATGTATATATGAGGTATGTAAAGATAGATCACGTGTCAAATGTCTCTCTCCTCTCCATGTTGTCAATATATGTGTACTAAATAATGTGTAATAATACCTCAAGACATTTTTAAAAATGTATTGCACTGATTGATGACATTTTTCATTACTGTAATTTAACTATGCCAAAGGAAGTATCAGTTTCGGGATCTATGGAGCACCTAGCTTCACCATGGTAGCTAGTTTCACTTTCGACATGACTGGCATCCAGGGATCCTCCAGGTGTGCAAACTCTCCCTGGCTGACAGCCAACCCTATCAACTGTAGCTCAGCTTTGCTTCTTGCCTGTTCAACAGTGCAATATCTACTCACTGGCAGGTTGTTGTTCGAAACATAGTTTGTCTTTTAGCGATTGCCAAGTAAATAAGGTTTAATGAACACGCTGTCACTAAGAGTGAAAAAGAATATCAGCAAACAAGACACACCCAAAATAAACCTGATATCAATCTGGAGATCAGTCTGTGATGATTCCATAAATGTGGGCACTGTAAGAGATTATTTGCTAATCTCTGTGGTAGTAATTCTATGATAACAGCTCTTGGTAATTACATTGGCTCTCCTGGGGTTAATTGCTGATGAGGAACTATTTTGTAATGAATAGGCTACTGTGCAGAGAGAAAACTAATGGAACTTTCTGAGAAACACCTTTAGCTGCATAATCGTCATTCACAGTACTTAAAGATGTTCTTAAAGATATACCCTGATTGTCCATTAACGGTGAATATCCACAATTTGAGAGAAAAAACTTTTGCGGGGGTTTCTCGTGTCATTATTCTTCAAACAATAATGGCCTGGGAGTGATCGGGTCTAGAAGGATGGTGACACCTCAGCTGAGGGCACAACTGGAGAGATTTATGCGTGTTTGAGAAGCTCATTAAGCACAATCTGAAAATCCTGTCTCCCTTGTTTTGTGGCTGCAGCCTGGGGAATGGATAGAGATGATCAAAACCACAGCCAACAACCTGGTGATTATTGATTAGCTCTTCGTCCAGGGGAAAGAACACCCACGAACTAAAATAAATATCACACTTCTAAATTAGCCATGGATGAAAGTGGCAGGCGTAAAAAAGCAGTAAAAAATAAAAGTGTTCGGGTGGGTTGAGCCACACTATCCCCAAGCGCCCGGGGATGGTGACTTGAGCAACCTGTCCAGAGGGTGATGGGTAATTCCAGATTCGTATGCTCTGTGTACATGCTGCTGGAGGGGTGGGGTGAGAAGCATAGGGCGTGAGGGTGGCAGGGAGAATGCAGGCGTGCTTTATCGTGTCATTCGGTAAATGGTGGGAAGAGGTGTTGGCGAGTCTGTGCACACCTTACAGAAGGACACAACCCCCTCCTCCTGGAACAGAAGCACACAGAAAAGGAAGCGAGGCAGGAACCTGGCGACAGAGCAAAAACGCAAGGCAAGACAGGCGTTAGATACTGGAAAACATGCGTGTAAGTCATAAGCTTGGCGGCTGCTTCTTCAGAGTTAGACTGACAGACTGACAGGTCGGCAGGAAAATATTCAACAGTGCTTCAAAAGCCACAATACACAGATTTATGGGGTTTAACTCCGTTTACAAAAATGTTGAGCAAGACATGTTATACAGGGGGATTCGAGATGAGGAAATAGTGACGGGGTACAAAGGGAAGTTACTGGCTGTGTCCAGAAGTCAGAGGGGTGATATTAGCAAACTGAACTTCATGTCCAGATTAGTCTATTTGATGGTTAAGTACATAACTAGGGGAGAGCATTACAGCACATCACTGTTGAGGGTCAATTCACTTTCCTTACGTATCATCTGAAATGATCATTTACATAATCATGACACAACATGTATGTCTGAGAGGCGGATCTCCAGGATGGAGGTTTAAACCTCCATATTAACTGCGGCATCAACCCTGCTGAAGTGTCCTTTAACAAGACAGTGAATCCTCTCTGAAGCCCTGGATGCCTGTTCCTTTAGCTACCTTATTGGTTTGACCTTGCAATGGAAGGACGATCATAACAGAATTGCATTATAATAATCTATATACTGTGCCAAAGAGACTTCTCAGTTTAGAAATTTCAAGGAATAACTTGAAAGTGTATTGCCTCAAACTTTGACACAGGCTTTTAGAAATGCAAGATACAGAGGGGCAGGCACAGACCTGTTTCCCTCCCATGGACTCAAACATCTTCTCCAGTTGGACGCAGACTGCTGAATGTGGTGAGGATGATACAGGGCTGCAAAAGAACAAGAATTAATATATAACTACGTTGCTGTGAAATGCAGGTGTATGATCAATTGTGTTGTTGTGTCCTGAAAAACCTGCTAAGTTAACTTTTTCCCATTCTTATAGCCATTGACACAGTATTGTAACAGTTTGTGAGAGCTTACCTTATGACTGGTGAAAACATTGAAAATGTCAGAAAAATCACACAAAATGTATGGTAAAATCCATCGGTTTTGATTTCTGACACCTCATCCATACAAAGATACCAAGGTTTCTGCGACATCGACAGTCAACGGGGAAGCGAAATACATAATACAACAGGAGAGAAATGTCTGCACTGAATATGTCAGCCATTATCGATTCTCTCAGCTCCACAACAAGTTTAACAGATGACAGACATTAATCACGGTGCTTTTATATGGAGACTGAGAGTAATTCTTCAAGTTTCAGTCGGTTACATATTATGTACATTATCTGCCCCAAAAAAACAACTGACAAAAAATACAACAATAAAAATTATGATAGTGGTAATGGATAGCACTGAAATGATAATTCTAAGCCCCACAGAGGGATGATTGGTGTCTTTCGGTCACACAGGGAGCTAGCAGTTACTCTGCAGCAGCACACAATGGCTCTACCAGATTTATGAGCATATTTGGCAGCAAGTGATTAGATATTCTAAATCTAAATGAAGGAGGAATAAAGAAATTTTCACAGTTACATATGTTGAACTTGAGACAGGGTGAAAAATATAGAGAAAGGGTTTTGGTCCACTAACAAAGCTATTTCACAGTGGTGAAATGACGTGCAACTATTTGTTGATTTACAGTATTCAATGAGTTGATAACATTTTAAATACTGTAACTATACATTTGTCCATTATTCTCTTTTTAAGTAAAATACTGGATCTTTCGCTTTTACACAAAATATTCAGTATCAAAATCCTTACACAAACAGTTAGCTTTTTTAACAACACATGTCCACACTGTGGCTTTTGACTGGGAGTTGCAAGTAGATATTGATTTGATTTAAAAGGTGCCCTGGGGTTTTGTTTGTAAATAACCAAATGTTATGTTACATTCAGTGTTACTCACTAAAACACACTGTGTATCTGATCTCTAACCTCGAGTCTAACAAGCATGTCAATTTTCCATCCTTATACAACTTTTGCAAACCCAGTATTGTTTACAGCCACCGTTACTAGTTTCCAGCCCTCTTCTTGTGCTTTTTTTTGACATAGCTATACATCTTGAATTTGTGTTGATGTCTGCTATAGTATGCCACCATTGGTGGGACTCTGTATTGTGTGTCACCTATGAGGCACATGTATACACTCCTTATTGGGTGTGCATGAGATAAACAAAACAGAACTGTCTCATAGAAAAACTCCATAGTGCTGGGATTCTAAAACTCCACTGAGAACCTTTAAGGGGTTGGGAACCACTGCTCTCGTGATCCTCATCTTTACTAATACTGTACTGCTCTCTCTTAATGTATGTTTTGAGTTCTTGGCAACATATGTTCTTGTTAAAATGGCTATGATGCATGTCATATGTGTATAAGTGTTTCAGTCTAATAAGTAAAATTAGGTTTAATGTGATGTAATCCTGCTGCTGTATAACTCCATCTGTTCCTTATTACCTTTTCCATCAACTGTCTCTTCAGGTCACGTCTGGGAAGGGACATTTTCATATTTTCTCTGGGACAATTGTAATGAGCCTGTCAGCCTTGTACAGAAACATCTGCCTCCTCTGCAGTACTCTGTATTGTGTGTTATCTCTTCAACTTCAAAGACCACTGTGGATAATTAGGCCACACTCAGTCTCTGCGTCTGGCCATCCGTCACGTTAAACCAATGGATGAGACGAGAAAATACCAATGACTTTCCCCCATCAGCTCTGGAAGCTTATTGAAATGAGCAATTGCATCTCACTTAATAGAGACTGTTAAGGCATTACAAAGACAGGGGCAGAGCTCCGGTATAAGAAGACTGAACTTCTGTCTGAAACATTTTCCACATGGTCTCCATGCCAACAGCTGTTAGACACAGTCATCATGGAGGCTCGCGGAAACATCATCGACACCCTATCTGCATTTTGTATCAAAGAAACTTTGATGCAAATGAAATGTAATCTTTGATATTAACATTTGCAGACTTGAGTGGGCACCCTGCGTTCTCCTTATTCAAATACTGAGGAAGATCCTTGGATATGATTGCAGCATACTGCAAGAGAACTGTTGATGGTCTGTATGGAGGAGAGAGACAGTTTATAATTACAGTTTGTTTGCTGTTCTATTAAATCTCTGGAATTCACTGAAAAACATAGCCACAATCTAATAACAAGGTAATATCCTTGAGAATAAATATACTTAAGAGTCTCCTTAGATCAATAGCAAACTCTTTAACATGAGTTATTACTCCCATGGGGTATTCAGGGATTCTCTGAGGCTTTACAAAAGAGCCTGACCTTTGCAAAGCAGCACATGAAGTGAGCAGAGCCTGTGGGTTTGGACACTCCAACTGCTTGATAATCTCAAAACTCTGGTTTAGTTGGTAAACACATCCACCACAGAACAAGAGAGGCGTTAGCTCGAGGTTTGCTGAAACTGTGAAGGTGTTTGAGACAGGGACAGGGTGAAAGAGAGTGATAAAGCAGTTGGGAGGAAGAGTGGAGTAGGAAAAGAGGAAGACAGATGAGAATGTCAGGTCTTAAGACCTCAAAGCACCTCATAATATTTAGGGCTGAAGGAGAACATTCCATCAATATACAGTACTCTATAACATCACTCACAAGAACAGGAATGGAATCACTTACTGCTGATGATGCTGCTGCAGCACTGAGATGTACTGTTAACCTTTTATGTGTGAATGCTCAATAACTGCTGAGGTGTGCTAACAACACAGCTCTCTGGAACTCTGCAATATCGCTTGAATGTATAGAAATTACAATGTTCATTCATGATTGACTTAAAAGTCATATCTAATTATACATTTCATGTTTTCAATTAAAATGAATAATGGTTTAACATTCAGCTGTGTCTGATGAACACATCCGAGAAAACTTCTCAGTCAGTGCTAACAGAAAATTAACACTACTAATGTAAGTGTCTCTTTGCATAAGTATTGGTCTGTTTTAATTGCAGCACTATAAATGGAAAAAAAAAAAAAGTATTTTCAGAAATTGCTTTCGCCAATTCAGTTAAGTTATAAAAACATAAGCGCAATGCAATGTTTCAAGCAACTTTTGACAGCATTTGTAGATTAACTACTCTACCATGATTAGCTGTAAGAAAAAGTCGCTTCAAAACTATCTTGCCTGCTAATAAAAAGTACCACAGATGCATATAAAAGTGTATGAAGGTGCATCAATATCTTTACTAATTTCTGCGCTTAACTTGTTTGTGAAGCTTTAACACATTTTCCTCTCATTGTTGCCTAATATCCTTCTGTGCCCTTTCTCTGCTCTAAAAAGTCATGTTTTGCTTCTGTTTATCAATTTTAATTGAAATTTCATTCATATTCCTGTCTTGTGATGTCTCTAGGCTGAGGGTGTTTTTGACTATGGCAAATTTCCTTTATCCCCCACCTCTCTCTCTTCCTCAAAGAGTAAGCCAGTCTTGAGCCAGGAATAATAGGCAGTCTTAAGTGGCTTTGTTGGTAAAATATAAAGCTACATATTGAGGAATAATTTCATGCTGTGCCTCCATCTTTCTTGTCCCTTTCCAAGCGCTCCATTCAAATCCCATGGCAACGTCCCTGGATTCTCGTCGAACCACTGAATAACAAGTAAACAAGACCACCTAAAAAAGAAAAGCTTTCTGTCACTGGGGGGTCAAACCACAGTTGGATCATTTTCATCTGTCCGGGTGCCAGGTAGTCAAGGAGTTTACTGTGTAAGAACACGACTCAGAGACCGAGCTCTTTAGTTATTTAAAGATTATAGAAACCACTGTGTTTTAAGGCAGATCAGCTATTGAAAATTGCGTTATACTCAAAAAGGTATCCTGAAAAGACCTAACTTGAATTTCAGTGTGGTTTGGCCAAGGCTGCAGTTCTATTACAGGCATTGATATCAGGTTTCAGTTTGTGAGACAGATTAGACTGCGAGGCTCAGACAGAGGGGCGGCAGAGGGACAGGACAGGCGAACAGGATGGTCGGAGTGAGGAAGTACATTTGTTAGTGGAATAGTAATGCTGTTCTGTCTGTTCACTTTGTCATTTCTTTGTTTATTATAGTGCTTGGCGTGTCCTCAGAGCAACGGATGTCCCCCTCAAAACTGCTTTATTACTCACACTAAGAGCATCTGCTGCAGGAGGGAAGGCCGATAAATAAGGCCAGGTGTGGTGACAGAGACAAGCAGCGAGACAGGCAGGCGAAAGAGAAAGACTGGGTGTGTGAGCACGTGTGTTTATACGATGTGTATGCCTCTGGAAGAATCAGTCCTGCCAGAGATGGTGTTTGGTGACAGTGTTGAGCGGGGAGGGCGAGGTCATTATTCTGATAAACTGGCAGGATGGGAGAGGGGCATTAAGCTCTAGCGCGTTACACGTGTTTATATTGCAGCGTAGCTGCCTTTGCTACACATGATTATGCATGCACAATGGAAAACGAATCGTGAAGAACAACAACAACATGCTTTTAGGCTATGGTTGCTTTCTCATCCAAAACAGTTTATGATCCAGCTTGTTTAAGGATTTGTTGGAATAAACTGCCAGCACAGATTATCTAAACATGACAGTTTTTACACAGGTCAGACTCAACCAGAAACTGATCTGAGCCACTGTGATTTATAGTCATCTGTTCAAATCGTGGTATAACGAAATCTTTCTCCTTAGGGTTTATGTGCTTAATACTGAAATAAAGATTTTAAATCTGTTACAAATTATTTTAAATGCTGGTTTCCTCAAGCTACAAAACACTTTCTGTTCACAGAGATCAGTCTTTGGGCTCCTACTTTTGTCTTTTCATCTCTTTATTTACAGTGTGTAAATATCATTTATTGACTTCATTATTAAGATTTTAATTTTGTTTTGCTAGTGACATAACAATGCCTTATCTGGTGAAGGTAGATAATAATTAGTGACTTAAGAAATAAACCGGATAAATAATGGCCGTGAAAGCACCTATCTACTTTTCTTTGCAACAGTCCCTCAGATCTGAGTCATTCAATCTCTTTGTCTTAATTTTCTGATGCATTTTGCTAGCTGGGGTGTTACAAACAATAAAGTCCATATTTGTATGCATTTGTAATCACTTTCTACTTTGTACTATTTACTTTTATTTACTTTTCTCCAATTCCCTCTACTTTTTGTTCATCCATAAATAATATTAGTGCGTCTATGTGACTCTGCATGTACATGTGTGTGAAAATGAGAGGATACTTACAGAGAATACTCAGGTGGGACACCGCTTGAAGCTGGCAGGTGCGGACATACTCATTATGGAACCATTTGACTTTTTGAAGTGAAGATTCATGTATTTCAATTACTTTTACATAAGCCGATTGCTTGTCATGCTCATAATGTAGATTAAAACACCACAAGAACACATGTTAACATGGACGGTATTCAATGAGATCACAATTCTCATACAGATAAGTCTATTGAGTCAGCACTGCAGTGCAATAAAAATAATATGTTGCATGTGCTCTGTTTCTTCTGCTTCTTTGAACAGCTTCTCCTTGCAAACTCAAAAAGGCAGTATTGAACACACATACTAAGAGAAATGTGCAAATGTGTTTATAAACTTATAAAATGGACCTGGGTATGATGGTTGCTTTTAATCTGACATCTTAACGGGCTCAGTGTGTACAGCCTGGAGCTATCAAAGAAAGAAAGCAAAACCGAGCTTGGCCAGATGCGATCCAGCTCTCTTCAAAGAAAAGCCCTTGAAATGACTGCAAACAAGCTGAAGCTAAAAGTAGTTGAACTTTCATGTCGGCTGACTTCCAGAAGAAGAGATGAGGAAGAAAGGGAAGCCAATGATGCAGAAACAGCGTGAGGATATGAGCGTGAAGAGAATAAAACAAGGGAGAAGAAAACTTCTCTGTGACTGCAATGCTGGGTAAGCTGCATTGTCTTTGCCACATTCTACAGATGATACAATGGCACCGAGGAAGAAGGAGAAACAGAAGATGAAATATCGCTTCAGCAGTCTGGAGGCCATTGGGAGCATTTGTTGTATCATGGAAATAAAAATAGAAAACCATCATTGCAACACGGATGAGACAGAATAGAGACTAAACACTAAGAGGCGCAAAGCAAGGCTTGGTACAACAGAAAATGCAAGCATTGGCTGTTTGTTTAACAACCTGTTAACATTTTGCTTACAAGCAACCCTCTTGTGGTCATGTGAATAACAGCTGTATCGGGTTCAAGGTTGAAGGTGGTGTGTGGTTGTGTCGACTTTGCAGCCATTTCTTACCAACAGTGATAATCTTCCCACAATCACACTTTATAATCGAAGGCTTTTTAATACAATGCCTGAATTATAAAGTGGAGGTGGTGGGGTTTAAATACTGCACAGGTACCAGGCAGGCAGGGTCTGGAGGGATGCTCATGCAACAAAGATCCCTGGTTGCTAAATGCTGCTATGTACTGCATGACAAACAGTCCTTACCTGAGGCAATCTTTTCTCTCTCGCTCACCCAGCCTTCCTGTGTGTGTGTGTGTGTCTTGGCTCCTCTCTGTGACTCTTTTTGACTTGTTTTTGTTTCTTTAGTAACCTGCTTCTTCTTTTTTTGGTACTTTTATTCCAGTATGCAAATAGCCATGTAATCCCCTTTTCTCTGTGTGAAGTACAGCTGTTGCAGTTTTCTACAGGCAAAATGTGGAGTGGGGAAGCTGCATCTAATCATAAATGGTAATTTCAATACATTTGAGACATTTTCTATTGCCATGTGTGAACTGTAGTAGTCCATCTCAGATACATGGTAAAATCTGGCTTTGTGTGGACACCAGACTCTCTCTCTTAAACAGGGCTAAGAAGCAGGGAACTGAAGGAGCATGACAGATTTCTCTTTAATTTTACAGCAGGTGTTTCTAAATAGTAAAGCAGAAATACAGACACACATATTCACTCAGTCTTCTGCAGATACAAGATACATACATCCACACAACATCAAAGACATGTTTAATTCCAAAGCACTGCACCTAGCTGTGGTTCCTTAATCCTGATAAGAACCTGGGTGCTTACTCCAAATGAATAGCACGCCGCCTGCGCCCCACACTCCTCTCTAAGCTCAGGGAAAGCATTTTACATATGTATATTTACCTGAATGATAATGTATTCAAATGTACAATGCAATATTTTCCTCCTTAGAATGGAGAAGAAACACTCACGTCAGTCAGTTGCATTACTTACTGCAGCTCATTTCAAACCTGCTTTAAAACTGTGGTTTAGACTTAGCAATAGAAAACTTGACATAGAAAACTGGATGGGCAGTGACGTGCCCCAACACATGGAAAGGTTTATGAGTGTTCCTCTGAAATTGTCTCTGATGTTGCACTTTTCATTATAGCAGAAGCAGAGGATGTGAAGATAAATATAAGAACAAACTGATAGTTGCCATAGCCACCACAGCCTAACACATACCTAGGTAACGAGAGTCAGAGACAGTACCTTAAAATCACAGCAGATGGTGGTCTGTGAAATTCATTACAAAAAACAACTGGGAGTAACCTCTTAAAATATTAGATATGAGAAGTATCATGGAGGCAACGTTCCTATCAAGTTATTTTCTCGACTCCATTGTCACTGGGGTGGATTCAACATGCACATACAGATTTTAACATCTTGACAGACATCTTTTCACAAATCCCTGGAGCCACACTAGAGGACTATTTAAAGTTTACCAATATACCGATTACTGATATGAAAACCACAGCCCCAACACCTTACATTTATTTTCTTTGGGAGCTGAACGGTAGAAAATGGCTGGGATCATGACTTTTCATTTACCTAACCTTCATGGTCAGAAGTGCTTTTGATGGCTGCAATTGCCGAGTTTGGAGTCTCACCTGGATTCACCTAGCCGGACTGTGTCATAGGGAGGGCAGGTGGTTCAAACATTGTGAATATTGAGTTGAGATTGTTTTACTAGAAGACCTGCAGTTATTCTGCTGCAGGGCTGCGTAATCTGAAGAGGGATCCACTGTGGCAGTGCCACTTTAATATCTGTTGGCACTGCAAAGGCAGCTTATACCTATACAGGGTGGACACACACACACACACACACACACACACACACACACACACACGTGCACACAATCTGGTTGTCAACCTTTCTGCCCTAAGCTCTGACTGCACTCACTGTCACACACTCACAGTCACATAGTCACCCCAAAAGGAAGCAGATGGAGGTCAGTTGGGAGACAGAAAAGTAGAGGTCAGCAGGTGTTTTGTTTGGTGCTTTCCAGCCAGGTTCTGTTAGCTTACTATATGTATGTTTGCAGGCGTGTGTCACCATTATATCCTCTCAGACACATGTATTATATACATACATAACCATGTACATAATCAATGTTGTTATGTGGTTTCTACTGCCAAAAAGGTTTTGCTGTCCTTTGTTGTTTCCAAAATAAGAGATTCACCTTGTTCTAGGGGTTTCGAGTGTTTCACATAAGCTGTTCTTTATGTATAAAAATATCAGTGGGATATGCACACTTGATAAAAGAGATCAACAAGTTTGGGTTATTTGAATTAGGGAAGAGTCTAGTGTCCTTTTTTTAAAACAGAGATTGTACTTGACTGTGTATATATTCGATTTTTCAAACCAAATTTATTGTCTTAGATCGGCGTACTGATGTATTAGCTATTAAATACAAATGTATTCCAAGAGACCTATATTAGTATCTGTATATCATTTACTGAATGGAACTATTCACCCAAATACTCTTGAATAGCATTTTTTTACTTTCAAGCTTCAAAATCTGTAGTATAAAGATAGAAATATCTGCAGGGGTTAAAGCGATAAATCCTTGAACAGCTTTGCGTCTTTCAAAACTTCGGTTTGAGTCATAAAGCTCATATCCACTTTCTAGAAATCTAAGGCACAGAGGGACAGAGATAAACTTCTTTGCATACTCTGAATGAAAGCAAGGATACAATTTACCACACACTGGGTTCAATGTGATTGTTTGAATAGAAGAGGACTCTGAGGAAAATGAAGGCTGCAAGAGGCAGTGTTTTAAAAATCCTGCAATAAAACATGCAGGCTGTCAAACTTCAGTCTGAGTCATCTTTTTTTCTTTTCAGAAAATGGTTTTAAATATTTTATATCTAAATTCCAGGTAAAAGGGACAACAGACTCTCTGTGTGTTTTCAAAAGACAGCCAGGCTATCAAAGAAGAATTTAATTACAGGCTGTTGAACCTCAGTATGATTCATTTATCGTTCATTGATGAATTTCACTTCCATGATAGTAATTATTTTGTACACCTAAGTCAGATTTTTCAAATGGGCAATCTGTCATTTTTGGAAGGTAAGTAAGTCATATTTATTCATACTGTTTATGCAAATCCAGCCCCTGAGGCCTCCTCCTGGTGTCACATGGACTGACACGGCCACAAATAAGAAAGCACTCCACATACTGTGTAAATGCATTGCATATTTTGCAATTCTTGTGTATTACAAAGACTGGAGCAAACAGCACAACAATATCGTATTTACTGACCTTGAAACATACGTATCTATTTGTGGCATGTTGTGCCTGCACACTATGAATTAATGCAAAGGAATGAAGGGGAGGCACAAAGAATACAGCAGCTGCCTGCAAATGAGATATGAAGTGGAGTGTTTAATTTTTGTAGACTGGAACTCTGACTGTAGCGAGGAACAGACTGCCAATGACAAGGTCTATTTACAGCTATGTCAATATGTGGGATATGTTTAAAAAAAACTCCCTTGAGGACAAATTCCTTGACTAAAGACATATTTTGACCATAAAAATGCAAGTTGTTGTGATTATGGTGAGAATGACAGTGAGGCAAAATGTGTAGCAAAGTGCACACTATGAATTAATTATCAGCAGCATCTGTCATCCACAACTGCCATGGGAGCCATCCCTTTAATTCATTTTGACTGAAGTGGGAGGACTGCTATGTATTCCATCTGCACTCTCTAGTTTTGAAGGAGGATGTGGCGGGACCTGTGTTTTCCTACTTTTTATGCGTATGAAGCCATGGTTAGACAACAACGTATGCTTGGTCTGGTTTCTCTTCTCCATTAAATTGAGACATTTTCATTACAGGCCATTGTGATTGGAACTGTTTCACAGATAATGTGACTGGCTGAAGATGATTAATCACCAATCCTGTTCCACTTCAACTGTTCTTTTGCAAATAGCATGCATGCACACATGCACATATATTCACAAAAGCATCAAGTGTGCCTGAATACATACTCGATCGTGTGTAAGCATGTGAGTTAACAATCAGGCCAGTAAATGAGACCTCATATGAAGTCTGTGTGTGTATGCGCTGCCTGTGTGTGTGCATCTGCGTTCATACACAGTTGTTGTATGTGTGTGTGTGTGCCTCTGTGCCCTGCTGAGGTGGTAAACAGTGTGGGCTGTCCTGAGAGGAAGTAGGCTCAAAGGTCCCTGGTGAGATGTCATCTTGTTTGACTCGGCCCACAGGGACAGACAAACTCACTCTCTGCCTCATTGGTTAAAATGCTGGATATGATGAGCTGCGGTGGTTCCTACAGCATTTCATCCTCTCAATTACCATTCAGTGAATATATCTATAGGAGCGTGTGGTTGAACTGATTTGTTTGGGACAAAAGGCGGCCCGGACAGAATGGCAGCCAAGGCCAGTATAGTTTTCTCATGACATAATTCCCTTCTTGGCTCCTGACCCTAGTTCTGTCAAAGGGTTTCCTAAGCTGTATCCACAGGACCTACTGACACAGCTCTGCTTTAACACCAGGGCCCACAGAGACACTAATTCCTGTTGATGTGACTCAAACATATGATATATTAAGACACAGCCAATGTGACTCACAAATGTGAAGAAATCTCTTACATCCTATTCATCAATTATAAATACATGTATTTTATAAGTATCTATGTTAAAAAAAAATATACTAAATAATAGGTATTGCAAGAGGATTTCTTCTGGGACCCTCATGTTTGCAAAAACTCCTGAAGGGTGGATCTGTGCACTGAATGATGGAAAATTTCTAAGGGTATGAGATCTCTCTGTATGAAAATTATTACCTGTAAGGCTTGAGCAGGACCTCAGTGCTTTATAAATTCTATCAATATAAAAAGCCATAACTTGTTAGTCAAGGTGCAGGAGATCAGAATTAAGTGTGCAGTGCTATGCTGAAAATTGCAGAGAGAGGCATTGAGGCGAACTCACTGCTTGGAAAACAGACTAGCTTATTAAATGCACTGCAACTTTTAACCTATAGCTATACCCTAGCCCCGTAAACAATGTCTTTCAATGGAAACAAAACTCCCACTGCGAGTACATTAATTTAAATTCAATTAAAATATTCTGCAGAGTGAAGCTGTTCCAACAGGCTGAAAGATGAGTTAATGGGCTGCTGGAGCATTGGATCTTTAATGACATGCTCCAGAGACCCACGACTCCATTAAACAGCTATACAGTGGATATACAACATGTACTGTTGGACTACATCACCAGTATTCTGAAGACTTGAAATGCTTCTACTTTTCTCCTCTTGATAAGCCGTATTTTGTTGCCCAAAACATAGGTATTGATAGACGGGTTTAATTATTGTTGAAATGTGCCCAGATGATTGGGATCTGCTGATTGGACATGGAAAAAAAGGGTTTTTAATGACTGATAAGTGTGTGAAAACTCATCTTACAACTACAGAGTGAATGAGTGAGGAGTTCAACCACAGCCACAGTCATTCACTCTCCACGTCCTCCTTCTCCTTTTCTCTATCTCTATTTTATCTTTTCTCTAGTCTTCCTCCTACCCCTCTCTCTCTCCTCACTCTCTTTCTCTCCCTCTCACATTCAGAGATCCACAGAGATGCTAAAATGCATAGCATCCATTTCTGCTGCTTTTGTAACTGGGCCTCGGAACGGAAGCGAGGACCATCGAACTTCATTAAGTAATGCGCGAGCACATGTGTGCACACAGACACACACGCACAGTTTCCTCTTTTATTCTCTATTCATTCTTTCTTTCTTACTTGCACAACTGAGCACTGCTTTAAATGCACGGTTGTACACACACAAGCTCACCTTACATGCACAGACACACACAAACGGAGAAACACAGACCAACAAAGCAGGACATTCTGGCCCGCCTCCTTCAAGGGTCTAGTCAACCACTACCAACTCTCTGTGCTTATACGTAAACGCGGGTCACTGTGTTACTTCATTTGTCTGAATGAAAGACAACCTGGACTGGCTCACTGTTCCTACCACCTCATTATTGTCATTCACTGTGTAAAAACACACAGTACATGCACACACTACCCAGGTTCCATGTATTAATTTCAGCATGCCACTTACACATGCATACATTACGATACAAGACCGCCTTTTTCACCTCATAATATAGCTGGAGATTCGGTCTTTTCTTCCATCATGAATGCTGAAATTCTAGTCCATGCCTTTGTTTCTTCTAGACTAGATTATTGTAATGTTTTGCTTTCAGGACTACCGGCGTGCTAGCACTAAAGTCTGCAAATGGTTCCAGAATGCAGCTAGAATGCTGACCAATTCGAGAAAGGTTTGACCATATTACCCCGGTTTTAGCCTCCCTTCACTGCTCCTATTCATGTTAGATCAGACTTTAAGTTCTCTTAATGACTTATAAAATTCTAAATGGGCTAGCTATTACCTGTCAGTCTTCTTAACCCTTATATTCCTCCGTGCTCTGCGTTCTCAGAGTGCAGGGCACTATCTGTCCCCCAGAGTCAAAAAAAAAGTCAGCAGGCTGCAGGGCCTTCTCCTATAGTTGCTATGGAACAACCTCCTAATGATATTATTAGACAGGCTGACTCAGTTGAGGCCCTTTAAATCAAACCCAACTCATCACTGTCCGCCGCTTTTAACTAGCATATTATTCTGGTTCATTTTTCCTCGGCGGGTTGGGTCAGTCTCAGTGCATCAGTTAAGATTAATAGTTAGTAAATGTTGTCCGCGATGTCCTGCCGGCAGTTACTATCAACTGTGTATCGTTTGCATCCCACTTTAACTGTGTGTGCCTCAAAGCATTAGTGCCCAGGCTGTCTTCTCTCTCTCTCTCTCTCTGCTACTGTCTCTTACTGCAGGGTTCTGCCTCAGAGCTGGAGAGTCTCCTGCTGCTCCCTTGATCCAGCTCAACCCATGATGCGACAATAATTAAAACATTTACTGGTGTTGTTGATAGTGTTAGTGTATTCATGCTATTGTTTGTTATTATTATTCCTTTAGCTGTAATAATAATTTATTTATTATTATTATTATTACTACTACTATTTACATTTTGACTTAGTCTGTGTATTTGCAAGGTTGTCTTCTCCCTGCCCCATTCCCCACCCCTCTCTTTCTGTCTAAACCCAACGTTAGGGGCAGATGGCGCCCACCAGGTCGGCGGTTCTGCTCGAGGTTTCTGCTTGCCTCTTAAAGGAAGTTTTCCTTGCCACAGTCGCCTAGTGCTTGCTCATGGTGGGATCTGTTGGGTTTCTCTCTGTAAATTTTATAAGATAAAGAGTACGGTCTAGACCTGCTCTATATGTACAGTGCCTCGAGATAACTTCTGTTGTGAATTGGCGCTATATAAATAAAATTGACTTGACTTGACTTGACATATACAAGTGTTAGTGAATCAAAGGTGACCCAAGCAAAGCTTTCTTACTCGCCCTGAAAGTACAGTCAACTACAATCAATTGCTGGTGTTCCACTGACAGTTTTTAGCTGTAAATGTGAAGCTGAACGATTGTTTTGAGACCGATCTTTGAAGAAAGCAGTGAGCCGTTAGTAGAATAATTAAATCCCCTACGGTTTCACTGCTTTCTTTTACATATAACTATTCATGTTCTTCTGTCTGTAGGCACACATTTTTTCACAGTATCCCATATCTCTTTTATGCTCAACCTTTCACACATCTATGCATGTTCCACACACATGCATGTGTCTATCCTCCCTAGCAACAGATGCACTCTCTTACAATTTGAAGCTGTTATATTAATGCCGTAAATATAAGTATATATATTTTTACGGAACTTTTCTATTCAAACTCACTGAGCCTTCATTTGAATAACGTTAGCTTACGTTGCATGCAGTACTCTGCATGTCATTGTATGAATTCTTCATAGAGGGTTCATTAGTTGCACTCCTTTCTCTCTGCTCAGCCCTCTTACCATCCAGTGCAGCATGAAACAATTTGAACACGTATGAGGCCCGGTGTCTTAATAATTAAAAGTGAAAAAATAAACATGTAATGAATCTGATATACAATCTGATGTATATTCCATTGTTTTTACTATGGTAAATTACTACAAGCAGACTAAAATTTTAGCAAGTCCATTTAGCCATGAGGTGTATTTTCAATTTTAAGATGGTTTTTGATAATATATAGTTTTACACAGAATCAGTTTAGCATCCAAATGACATCTAGGTACACTGGTTACACAACAACAACGCATTATGGGGCACTATATAACGTTTAATAGGAAGGATAGTCCATAGCAGGATAGCACCATTCTCTCAAACTAAGGATATTAAAAAGTGAGGATTGCACTGGATCAAACAAAAAGTGGGTTCTGCTGCGTCATGTTAAGTTGCAAGTTTCAACTGGCACCATCTGTGTTTTTTTATGTTGTTGTCAGTCACTAAAACACATGATGTGGTTTGCAGTGTGCATGTTTGCACTACAGTGTTATGTAGTTTATGAGGAGAGTCAAACTCTCCTTCATTTGATGACTAGCCTGTCTCCACCAAACCAAACCTGGAACTCCGACAGCCAGTAGGACCAACAAGAAATGAGCAATAATTCATACAAAGTGCTCCTTTGAGGAACATGACAGTCATGTCCTCCTCCTGGCACGTGTCGCTGTGGGTGGCCAGTGATGTACTGACAAGAGGAGGCAGAGCAGGGGAAGAGGGTTCAGGCTCAAGGAGCCAGAAAGAGCGTATATGTGACTGAGTGCATCCATGATTCTTGTCTCCTTTTGTAACACGGACACCCTCAGGCAAATCAGACACACAAACTTGCACACACACTGGCCAAACCTGCTGTGACAGCAGTCAGTAACACCCTAGGTGGTCACATGCCCAGCTGTCCTGACTCAGATATATGCACACCAACAAACACAAAGCCAAAGTTGCCCTCTCTATCTCTGCCTCCTTACTGATTTATCTAACTGTGTATATTATCCTTCATACAGTGGAAAGACAAATGATCTAAATAGTTATAGAACTATAAAATCAGAATAAAACAGTATGTAATCAAATGAAAACGATAAACCTGAAGTTGAGTAGTGTAGTTTTGTTTAGGTTATCATTTGAATTAGTTGGATGTTGGTTTTTTAATCACTCCCTGACTAAACATGAGCACAAGTACGTAGTGTTCAGCAGTGTTTGCCTCTGAAATTGATTAAAAAGGAAACAAAAACATACAGGTTACAGGATAAGTTTTGTTGATTATCTATCTCTTGAAAAAAAATCACATAATTTAAATTTAGTTTGTCTCTAACTGAATATGTAGCTTTATGCTGACGACACACTATTCTACAGTTATTTACTGAATATAATAAGATGAATATGTGCAGCATTCCTTGCCATCTCAATGAAATGACCACTGATATTTTCAGATCTGCTCTTTAACATGAGCTGCAAAAAAACATATCTGCCATATTAGAATTTTTTTTGAGTGAATGTTTTTATTTATAATAAAAAATATTCATGAAGCTCAGCTTTCAGTGGAAAACTAACATAATTCCCCACTTCTGGCTTTATTTGTGACAACTGCTAGAGAAATATAAAAAACACATTACTTGCTGATATTCACTTTATTTCAGAGCAATTCTTAACAGCTTGGCTCAAATACTCAACCAAGGTATCAGTTAATCATATAATAATTTGGTGAATGTGAAAAATGATGCATGTGGAATCGTGAAAAAATATTATCCTTTCACATATATCTCATCTTACATAATCCAGACACTTTGCTTTATAGCTGCTCATTACCACAGATATATACATCCATGTGTGTACATACACTTATGAATTTATACCTGTCTCATTAAAATCTGATGCATTCTGTTTACTATTATGGCAAAAAGCAATTCACATTTTATACCATCTCCCATAAAAAGATCATATTGCATGTACAGAATCTATATGCTTCCTATATGCTTGAATATCTCAGTTTGCAGTGTCTTCACTTGACACCTGGTTGCCATAGCAACTCAAGATGGTTTGGTAAAGAGAAAGCAGCAGGTATATGCTGTGTAGATGAGGATAAATCACCGATAAGCTGTCTTGGTGGATCTCTGCCTTTTCTTTCTTTTTTTTTTACTTACAGTCTAAGGAGCATTTTCAATCTTTGACCTCAGTCAGTTTACCCAGCTTCCAATACCGTTTCCTCTCTACCTCCTTTGTCATCATTAAAGTAGCAAATATCACATCCTCTCTCCTTAACAAGATTTGATTGAAAAACAGTGTTTCATAAATTTAAATGTTATAGTGGGGATAAGAGCACCACAATTCCCAATACATGGTGCAATAAGTTTGATTTCCAAAATTTGGATTTGGGAATGGGAATCTTCTCCACCCAAGTCAAATATAAAACTGTGTTCTACAAGCATTTTGTCCAGAGAAAGCCTGACTTTGACATAAAGCGAGCAGACAGGGGAGATGGATTAAGAAAACTAGAACATAGTGAGTGCTGTGTACAATGATTTCTGGGTAATGAAGCTCAAAAAGCCTCATTGCTGTTTAGTTATAGCAAACTTTAGCTGAGCCAAACTTCAGACCAAACATTCACACAAAAACATAACCCAGGGTGCTACCCTGCTGAGTCCTTAAGTGCAAACACACACACAAACACACACAGTCATTTTAACATTCATTCACAACCCCAGCCCCATTAATTCCCTTCTGCATTCTGCCTCCCCACCATATATCCTGATATCCTGTGGGGTTTGATCCAGAAGCCTCCAACCTAAAAAAAACAGCTAGTTCAATAACCTCCTGGAGGCTTTTGCTCTCTTTAGGGAGGTGAGCTGGAGAAAGAGGGGGTGGGGACTGAAGTCAAAACCAACATTATATTGGAGAACATCTGTCTTCCTGCCAGCAGAGCAGATCTGAGATTTATTGCTTGATCACAGCAAATCTCTGCTGTCTTTGAAAAAAAGACTTACTTATGTTGACAAAATCTATTCTAAACTACTGAAGATTACAAGAATACTGATTGTGAATCAGAGTTTAGGCATATTTTCTATTTAAATTAGGCGCTACAATGGCTGCTACAGAATGACTGATTTACACTCTAGAGTATTTAGTGGCAGTAGAGAAAATTGATTGATTTTGGTCCATGCTGGATTACAGATTGTAAATCAAGTCCTTCATATGGTGCAACATTCCCCTTTCATTCCCCACACTGTGGGCAATTTTTCTACTGACTACATTACACATTTGCAATGTAATATTACAATGTATAATTATAGTAGGTTTTGGGGATCTGTAACTGTTGGACTCACTACTACTGCCTGTTGAAGGTAATGTGTCAATAAGCTGCCCATTAGTGGTGTTTAAGTCAGAGACACTCAACAACTGTCTAACTTGAATACTGAATTGTAAATCACTTAAACCCTTAAATGCTCAATGAATGATTGAAAAATAATACTGAAATTGAAACTGAATACTTTGGGTTAGGGTGGATTCTTATATTAGTTGTGAAAACACTTGGACCACAGGTACCATACTACGGAAACATACAGTGCTGGGCACATTTCTTCGGCTTATTATCTGTTTTTCAGTTGGGCCATTGATCAATTGTTTATCTTGATTACAAGAAGTTCCAGTTTCTCTTCAGTGATCAATAGAGTGAAATCAGGGAAGTGTAATCTAGACAGGCAGTAGAGCTGACCACAGCCAGACACAACACAGATAAACAACACTGTGACATCAGCCAATAAACAACGCTCAGATACACAGGGTATAACACAACAACACATAAAACTAGTCACAGAGGAAGGGGGGAATCAGATTAGGATGTGGTGCACCTTATTGTAAAGTGTTTCTTATTATTCTTCACCATCAATCAATCAATTTATATCATTTATCTTCATCTTTCATTCACTCCATTACACACACACGCACACACACACACATGCCCTGAGGCAGGAGATAATTGTCTGATCAGCAGCAGTACTGACCTTCCATTGCATACTTCATATCCAGGGCAGAGAGGTTCCACATGATCTCAGCGCTGATCTTGCCCACATTCAGCTCCTGTGGAAACCTGGTGGAATTGAAATGGATTCCAATCAGACTCATTTCCGTATAATGACACGCTCGACTGGGTGGCCTGATGGCTCGGCCCAACCTGAATCTCTAACAAACGACTTAACAGATGTGTGAGAAGACATGGTTGGCGAATCTCATAATCTAATAATCCCCCCGTCATTTCCAAACCTGCTTGAATTGGAGCGGAATGAGAGACAAATGCACAGGGTTTGAAGATGAGAAAGAGCACAGGAGGAAATGACAAAGCAAAGGAGAGAGACAGAAGGTGGCAACCTATTTGGCAAGTAATCTACTATTTTGAATGCCTATAGATTTTCAGTCAAAGCTTGAATGTGAGATGTCAATGGTTTAGGTATCCGTATCTTCAGACAGTGATGGGAGGACATTTATAGATGATGGGGCCCTGGTGCAGAAAGTTCAATTAAGATGGAAATGTTTTGCTTTGCTGGAATGCCTGTTTTCCCAACTTATAGGCGACACATTTGTCTACTGAGTTGTATTGAAGCAGTAATCATCCGTTCAGTGGGACCGCTCCTGAAGAGACCAATACTGAAGCGTGCACACACATATACATACTAACTCTTTCTTTTCCCTCCCAAACTTTAGCGAATTCCTTTTGTGGAGCAAAGGAACAAACACTGAAGTCTAGGGTGGTTGTGCTCCCAGTGGCAACTGGAGAAAACAAACAACAAAAAAAAAGAATCCCAGAAACAGTTATTGCCCTCTTTCCTCTCTATGTCTCAAGTCTCACTCTCACCTCAGCGGTTATTCTTCGGTCTCGTCACGCACCCACTTGGTGTACTGTGGCGAGGGAGACAATAAAACCCTTCATGACAAATGAATGGAGCATCTGCAGCTACTGTGCATGCCTGTGATAGTTTACAGTCTACTTCTGTTTGGTGAAATAAATGATGTTATGTGGTTCTGATCACAGTATTTCTGGAAATAATCTCTAAAACTTCTTATCCTTTACACTTTTAAAAACAACTGCAGCATCAATTTGTATTCTCAATCATAGAATAAGTCTGTAGATCAGTCTATTGAGCGAAGGTTTCTGGGCTGGATTCCCAGGTAACTATTCTCAGCACAGAGCAACAGATAACATTTTTCCTCAGCAGCAATTCCCATTATTTAAAAATAGCAAATTCCTCCTGGGTTTATTGTGAAAAGCATCCAGAGTTGCTGTCACTCTGGAACTTGACCAGGGAATGTGGAGAAATGGGCATGAATATTGCCAAATCTGTCATTAGACGATTGTGGAGGCAGCTCGGGCATAAACAGAGTCTTAATAAGCGTAAATAAGTCAGCCAGAGGAGGAGAAAGAAAAAGGGGGAGGCCGAGGTGAGAAGATATGTATGAGTGGGGCAGAAAGAAAAATATAGCCATTTATTTCTTCAAAGGCGGGCCTCCATTTTCTTCATATTTATAATTTGTTTGATTTTGTGCTTAAATCATCTGGGACACAAACACACGCCTCAACATTAGCACACTTTTCATTTCTCCTTATCTCTAAACAAATCTCATGTGCATAATTCTTAACACTGCTGGCTACTCTGGCTGCCTCACAGCCTTCTTATAACACTGTGCTCATTCATGTAATGGCCAACAATTAGAAAAACATTTTCAAATTTACGAGACTGGTGGGAGGCTTTATGTTTCCCTTATATTATCTAAAAAAGAATAACCGACAACATTATCTTAAATTTACAAGATGGTTATTTAAGAGGATTTCTCTCCCTCATCTATTTAATCCATGTGATGAATAGCCAGAAGCCAGAATTAAGCCGATGAATAGATACAACAGAAAATAATATAAATACTGAACAATAAGTAAATACTTAATCAACATGAGGCTACTGAATACTCAAAGAACTACTTAACAATGACTTTTTAACAATATTTCCATACAAAACACTCACCAGACTCTCCACAAATAATTGGAAATCTACCACAAAGAGTAAAAACTCTGGATACACTGGCAGATGATAGTGACATGAAAATGTTATAATTCATTTCAATTACTGAACAATTTATTTATATAGCGCTGAATCACAACAAGTTATATCAAGTCACTTTTCATATGAGCAGGTCTAGACCGTTATAGGCATTAGAAGTAAACTTCACTACTTACCACAGAGGTTAGCATAAACAAACAAAATTACACGTTTATTTATCAGACAGATTTTGGTTAAAAACAAACAACATGTGTGATCACAATAAAAGAGGTACATACTAGTTTATGACTGGGGTGTAAGCTGTCCGGTCCTCATCGATTACAGACTTTCATCAAGTGATGAGTTTGGCCAGAAATTCCAGGTTCTTTGTGATGGACTTTTACATATCACATTGGAGATGTCCCTTTGGCTCTACCGAATGAAATTTCGAGATGGTGACTGTCAGAAAACAGTTTGAAGCGTGTTGATGGTGGTCTATATGATGACAAAATATATGAGTGGCAAAAATTTAGATTGCCTGAGATCAGTAAGAGAAAGTCAAAGAAAGATGGATGTTGCCTTAATAAACTGGACTTAATTAATAAAGAAATTGAAGAACATGAGACCAGCCTGTGGCACATAATTCGCTGCCAAGACAATGAAATGAGCAACTGAAAACTTCAGTAGACTAGACTATCCATAAGTAGATTCAAATTTTATAATCCTCCATATTTTCATGAATATATAAAACCCTGTTTCATATTACTTATGGTCAGCATTGTTCAACCAATAAGCATTCATTTAGTATAACATTCTGTGATTACAGGTGTAGTGAGTGTAATTAGAGAACGAGTCTGCCATTCCTGTGCAGGATTCAAATTACCTGCACAAACGCGAGAAGTCATAGGAAATGGTGCATATGTTGTCCAGCGTTGCTAACATACTGTTCTCATCAATATCAGCCCTCCACGGTTCACTGGTTAAATACTGATGATTCCACTGAGATTCCTTCCCTGCTTGTACTGACAAAGGTGTCTTTTATGGAAACAGTCACAAGGAAAATACGGACTTCAAAATGGGAGGACATGATCAGTATTTTCTGACAGTTAGTTATACTGTAGGGCAGAGTATTGGGACAAGGGAAGCAGCCACAATGAGCATCAGATCATGGTTACTCATAGCATGTTGGAAAAACGTAACTGAACTCTTGCTTTTCAAAACAACACGAGTTTGTTTGGTTGCACCAAACAGATACACTATATGTTCTCCTGTCGTATACTGATAGTGGCTGCTCAATGAGAGTTTACTGCCCCAATTCTACCATGCAGTTTTCAACTCATCATAATGACTGTGTTGTATAAAATCAATTCGGACTGAAATCTAGAATTCAGTTTCACTTTTAGCCGGCCTCAGTGGTGTGTTTATATGGGTAGCGATTGTGTGTACATCAGAGAGTGTTAGGAATCTCTTTTGCTGTCCGGGGTGAAGGTGTTGAATCTAAAACCACTTACAGACTACCATCTGTTGCTTCCTCACTGGGTGCAAACCACACTGATCTCCTGTCAGCAAGTAGCTGTCCACAGTCTTTCACTCTGCCATGCACAGGTTCCACAGAAAACTAGCAAGGCTACACACACAGTTTTCTGTGTGTGTGTGTATGTCACGATACTGGGCGGCGCCAGCCATACCCAGGGTCACTTATCATGCAGGCGATCACATGAAAACACACCCACCCCCCTTATGCATGACTTTGACAAAATATTATATATGACTGTGAGGTCATACCTCCCAAAAAGGAGGGTGTGATACACATTCTCATCTTGCGCATTTCTTGACCAGGAACAAATGTATCACCTGATGGACGTAGATATTAAAATGAAACATGTTCGAATCGATTGTAGATAATTCAGGTTAAATTATTGACTTTTGACTTTGCGTTGCAGCACACAGAGGAGATGTTGTGGGAGAGCTGGGGGAAATGGAAATGCAACATCATTCCATTTATCTTCCAACACAATCCTTAGAATATAATCAGTTCCTACAATAATCAACATGTCTGATGATGTTGATTCTTGGTTTAAATATCTGTGTGCAGAGCATGCAATACTGTTGCATGTCTTGCAGATGCCTGCAACTGGAGGAGCAAAATTTAATCTCAAATGAACAAGAAACAGACAAACTACGGCTGGTTCTGCGGCGGCTGTCAACCCAGGTTCCTTCTTTTAATCCATTTTACCGGTGAGCAAAGTCTATCATCTTGTGTGCCATGGTCATGAAGAACCCTGTTCTTCCAACACGAAATTATGAATTCTCTGTCTTCCAAGGGACTTCATGCTGGCATCATATTGATCAAAGTCTACATGAATTGCTAATTTACATTTTCAGTTATGTTTAATGTGGCAAGACATGAAAAATGCTAATTTCCAATATAGAGCCTGGGAGATAGTCTGAACATCATGAGAAACAGAACCTAGATTCAAAAGATGAATTGCACAGTTTAGGCTAGAAATGTATATTTGCATCTGGGTTCACATGTATGCAAGAGTAAAAGTATCTACAGTATGCACACTACTAGAGCTGCTGAAGGTGAAACCTGGGTGACAGCAGCTTGCAGTGTATTCATAAATCAAGGCAAGCAACCTCAAAGATAGATTTGCTTGGTACATTAATCATGAAATTCAAATATTGAGAGATTAACAAGTGATTGCGATTGAAAGAAAGTGGACCAATTTATGGGGTTTAGATCAAAAGATAGAAATGGGCCTGCAAGTCTATTTCCATTGCATACTCATAGTTTATGAAATTGGATAATTCATTTGTGTCTTTAAAGAAAGTACAATTATGAGAGAGCGTGGTCCATCAGGGGAGGCAGGTAAATTTATATTCCAATTGGAGACGCAGATAATGAAACAAATCTCTTTCAGGAGGTGAGTCAGCTATACAAAATCTGTCTGTGTGTGTGTCTTTGTGTGTGTGTGCATAACTGTATGCATATATGAAGGGCAGCTGAAAATTGTATCATCCTACTAAATTGGATGCAGTATGCATCCCACTACTAAAAATATTACTGTATACTCCTTTGTATCTGTATTCACCTCGTGTGAAGCCCCAAACACATTGTTAAAAGGTGATTAGAAGTAGCCCTGGTGTCTTTACCAGTCAACAACACACCCACAGGCTTCCTCTCAGTTGTACTGGGAGATATATTACTAGAATAAGAATACGGTGTAGCTCCACTATTTCCACTGCATGCGGGCGATGGGGGCGCTAGCGGGAGTGTTGTGAACTGCCACATCTCCTCTCCTCTGGGAGAGTAGCTAGTGGTTTTATGTTTATTGTTGAGCCTTTCAGTCCTGTGTGGGAGAAATCAGCATTAGCATACGACTGGCTCCTCATCAATTCTCACAATGTGACACAAATTACAAGAGTCTCTGATTGAAGGATGTTCTAGGAGAATGTAGTCAAATTCCCAACAGACAGGCAAGTGGGTAGAATTGAAGCTGTTGCAATGCATCTGAAGGGGCGCACTGAAAATCAGTTGTATGTACATATTCTATGTGGGGGGCACTCAAAGACACATATTCTGGCTCACTTATTATCTCTTCTTCAGGCAGTTACGTCGACCACTTGGGCGATGGCAAATATGAGATAATGTGGGTGAGAGAGATCTTATCAAATCAATTTTGAACTGCGTGCTCGGTAACAAGTGGATGATTAAAGGCTCCTCTGTGGCTCAACTTTCACAAACAGGCACAGTAGATTCTTGCCTGTGCACACTTATCGCTGATCACCAACCTCCCTCTTCAAAACAGTTGCTTCTACTTATGCATTAATATTTTGCATGATGCATAAGCATTTGCGAATACTGTATATATGTAATTAGACTTCTGGTCTGTGCACCCTCAATCTGCTCACATTCCTTCACACTGAATAAGTCATGAAAACTATGGTTATTTTCCTTCTACCCTTCTCCATAATTCCTTTAGCCTCTTACATTTCACTTCCTTCTTGCTTTTCAAAATCGTCCTCTCCTGCTAGGATTTAGAAACTGTTAAGCTTGATTCCCTGTACCCAGCCCCCCAACCCCAATCCACAGTCATTTTTATGCCCAGGCAGGCTAGAAGCTTTTGTTGTTATGTTATGCAAGATGCCTACGCTGTGTGGATATTTCACTGTGCGTGGCCATTGTCGGCTGTTCGCGCACTCAGTCATTGTTAGCAACTGGAGGTGGGGTCTGAAATGCATTTATCCTCTGGTCAAGGCAACCGTTGTATGTGAACATAATAATTTATAGCCAGAGGTAGAGAGTTTACTTTGGGGTGAAGCGATGTCTTTTCTTGCTCGCCTTGGAGAAAGCGTGATGGAGAGGCTGTCTACCTGAAACTATGGTGGGCGAAGATGTAATGATTAGTGAAAAGCATCTATCTCTCCGGTTTGGTAATTGCTTACAACCCCTCAGGCTGTTTAGAAGCAAAGAGGAAGCTTATTATTCCAACTTTTGGCGGATTACTATTCACGACCTAAAGACATTATCTTCTGGTGTGGAGGCCATTCTCTTTGGGGTAAACCGTAAAATAATCAGGCAGAGCTGCCTGACGCGATCCATTACTCAGGCAGGGCGCTAAAGCAAATCGCTCGCACATGGAAATCATCATGCATTCTAATATGAAACCATAACTGAGCACTACGTGATGCTCTGTTTCCTATGATATAGTTCTGATCAGACAGCTCCACGTTTAAGTTTACAATGATAATGAGGAGGTGATGAGCAAATCTTTCTTCGCCGGAGTCTGCAGGTGGATGCTGGGGCTGAAAACGTGGTGCTGGTATGGATGCAGACGGCAGTAGCACTGACAGGCAAAGGGGCGACGGAAATTTCAGCAAAAGCAATGGGCCGCAAATTTGGGAGGTGTGTGCATGGTACATATGATTGGAGGTGACGTGTGTATTATGGGTAGAGCAGTGCAGCTGACTGGAACTAGCTCACAGGCGTCGCTCCGTATAATAACTGTGAGTTCCCAATTTGAAATTCTCAGAGATGCAGATAGAGAGATGCCTCCAGCTGCTCTTGACATCCCAGTGATACCGGAGTTCGATATATCATCCATGTTGAAACTTTTGTTTTGTGCTCATCCTCTACACAGTTCACGAGCCACAATAATTTTCAACAACAGAGATATTGAATTTGCATCAGGTAAGTGCTGCCACAGTGTGACTTACTTTATGTAACTCTTCACGCAGGCGTCTCCCTTTCTTAGAGGTTGAGAGTCTTTCATGCAAAGTTTGCAATGAACCGGTGTACATTTTACTGTCTGGTAAATGTCGGTCATGATATACAGTCTATTGATTTCCAGCCATGCCAGACTGAATTTATATTTTCCTGGCATTGTCTTCGATACAACGCACACACTAAAAGCACAAGAAGGAAAGCGTGTGAGTTATGACAGGCTGAAGGATGCTCATAAACACATGTGAGGTGAGGAAGGGATGCCAGATTCTAGCACCTGGTAGAAACTTTTAAGAAAGAGTGTTTTTACCTTGAGTTTCTGACAAATGAATTAGAAAAGGTGGCTCTGGAGTAATAACTATATTCAAATGTGACTTTTAAGGACTTCAATAATTAAGGCAGCACCAGGTATTCTTCATGAATTTAAACCAAGCTACATCACCAATTAAAACAGCTTGCTTTTTTAATGAAGATGCAGGTAGCGAGTTAATTAAGACCCGTGCTAACATCAGTTATCTGGTTTATGTGTT
>BRZM01001485.1:77492-89062 GCA_033238685.1 Lates japonicus
ATGGAAGTTACGTATTGCTAAAGCTGCTCTCTGGTTCAATGACACCAACCATTATTCATCTCCTTGTTCATGCTCAATATATTCATGATTTATCTATTCCCACATGCAGGCTATAGGTAGATTCCAACTCTCATGCGTGTGCTCAATTGCCACAGCATGTCCATGCTGAGTCAGGAACTTGGCTTCAGAAAAACATCTCAGTGATTCAGAATTTACTCAATAATAACAAAGAGGAAGGTGCAGAGAAGGAGAGACAGAAGTATTACAGTCACTATAAAAGGGAAAAAGGACACTGGGGTATTAAATATGCATAAGTGACAGTCTAAATAATTCAGGGAAAACATATATATCCCTGAGCTCAATGCAGACAGGGAGCTGGTGGGCAGGATATAGAGGTTGCAAGAGCCATGGCTCGTTTGTTGAGGAGTACTAAAAAATCAAATGCCTCTGTAGTAAAGGAAGCGGTCTGAGACAGCCATTAGACAGCATGCTTCAAACTAGTTCTGGTCAGGACATTCAACAGTGCTCGAAGCCCTCCTCACACCTTTATATCGAATCGTAGGAGCTGCATTCAACATTGCTCATTCGACTTGCAGCCATTGCTTGAAGCTGATGCCAGAACCTTCAGCTAACCTTCGTCAAATTCCAGGTACAACAATCGCAAAGCCATGAATAAGCTTGGTCCCCATTGAGCCCTTATCACATTCACCACTCCCCCTGTATGAGGCTGGATTTTTCAACTCCACCATTTTTGATAGCATTTAAACCCAGTGCTAGATTCAAGCATTGATCCTTATTGAATGTAATTGATTTGTTATTTAAATTACCAGACCGTTCGATCTATTATTTGAAGAATGTATCACCACATTATAATAAGAGCCAGCACAAAAGGTGAGAAAAAGTGAAAATCAGTATTGATTTGAGAAGAGCAGAATTTTGAGGGCATACCCAGTAGCTATTAAACAGATAAAGTATTCTTATGGTGCGAAGAGTGGTCACTGAACAGAGGAGACTTGAGTGCATGTTTTCTCATTACCGCTAATGACCAGGGTGTGTTTATGTTGCTTCCATGAAGTGACACAATTAAAAAGAAATACAGTTTTTATCAGGACAACAAGGTAACATGTGGGTGTAAATCACAAGTTCCATCACACACGATATCATATCGATTCAATTCATTTAGGAGTCGGTAATTGATATGAGATTTACATCATCTGCTGGTTTATCAATCACTTCCATTCATATCAAATCACAAACAGCAACTAAAATATATCGACATTTTATTCCTGAGCTCAACCGTCATTAAATGAAAAACATTCTTTTTTTAATAAAAAGAGGAGAGACAATATCTTCAACAGACTTTTTTCTAGTTGTTATGGTGCCGCCGCATTTTGTTTGAGGTATGCTCACCCAGGCGGAGAAACATCGCCAGTGGAATTTTTAAACCAAAGGCAGCTTACAAATGATCATATTCTTACTGTGATGTTATGAAAAGCTGTTCAGACTGTTAAGTTGAAGTACTGTTATTCAAGGGTTAGAACATGTTGCCAGCTTAGACTGCTAGTGAAGCTCGTTGTCTGGGTTATGTCAGCCGCCTGTAATCAACTGGGAGCCGGTATGAGACGGTGTTTGGCTCACAGAGAAAAGAGCTGAAAGTGAGTCAATGGTAGTTCAGGTTTTTGTTATTTTGTCGTAGCATGGCTACTGTAGCCTGTGTTATTGTGCTTAATAAAAGTTGTGACGAAAACCAGTTGACGCGGTTCATCAGTGCTTGGCGAGGGACTATACAATATGTAATAATGTCTGATTGATGTTTTCATTTTGAATCGATGTTATTGATCACTGATCATTCAATCGATGCACGATATAGTCACTGGATTGTTACAACTCTAGTAATATGGTAAAGAAAAGTAGTATTATACCACAATACCAACATACTCAGACTGTCCTCATTGTACGTTTAATACTGAGGTGATTAGAGTTATTTTCCAAGTGATAGTGATTAGTGATTAGCTCAAAAAGTTTAAAATAGCTAGTGTACAGTATAGTGTATAGTATAGTGTCAAATCTGAATGTTCATATTTACTGCCAGACCTTGTGTGTATGTTCACCAGATACAAAATATCTCATGAATGCCTGTCAGAGCTAATGCCAGTTGGTAAGTATCTAATGTATGATAAACAAATAACAATTCAATAACCACGGTTCGAATGGGGCTGCTCATCAAACCCCTGGGAAATTGGACCAAGGCAACTCTGGATCTTTTCTCACATCCCTCTACTCCTGTGTTCCTCTCTTCTTACTTTCCTTCTTTTCTTCTTTCTCTTCCTTTTCTTCCATCCTCAAACCCAATTCTTTTTTTCCTCCATCTCCATTTCTGTTCTCCTCTTTTGTTCCTATTTCTCCAGTGGCTGACATCAAGAGAAATGGTCAGCAATAACCAGCTGAATTGAAACCACAGGTTTGAGAAGTTATAGATATGGCTCTTTGGGCAGCCAGTTAACCAGATATTAAATGAAACAAATCTATAAACCCACTGATTATGAGTTAGTTTATGTGTGTATGTAGATTGAACGGAGAAATTAACAGCCTTTTATATGTACTATACACACACACACACACACACACACGATAATGATACTAATATGAACACTGGAAAATTAGGTTGTGTGGCAGGAACAGGGATAAACAACATAGGTTATGTAATCAAATGGGGCATGAAAAATAACACCAAAATTAGACTTTAATGTGTACATGGGGTTCAGTCTTATTCTCTTTCACTAACAGGGCTGGTAAACAAAGACAAAAGAGGTTAGGAAGAAAATGAACAACATTTGTTCTTATTAATTTTCCTTTTAGGACACTGAAAAGCTAAAATGTTCAGTCGGAGTTGTTAAATGCACTTAACCATTATGTAACCCAAAGAACTAATAGTTCTTCCAAAAAAGAGCAAAATATATGTGTGATGAAAACATGTCTCAAAAAATCCAAATCACTTTCCTGCTGATTGTGCTGTGAAGCACTGCACTGTCAAACTGTACTCAGGGGTATGACATTTTGATTGGCATCTTAGAGAGAACTTAAGGTGCAGCTCTGGGGGGCTCAGTTCCAAACTACACTATACAAATTTCTATCAGAATATTAGCATGCTAGTGAGCTGTAAAAAAGACATAAAGATCTCTGTCAGCTCCACCAAGTACTCTTCAACTATAATAATAAGTCATCATAGCCACTTTATTACAGCCTCTCAGATGCTTTGTATTTACTGTGGCACCGTTTAACATTTGGCAAGCTTTGTTGCAACCTGATAAGCTCTCCCACTGCTCAACTTGTATCTTGTTTTCATTACAACTACATGTCACGGACTGAGCTCCTATTTAAAATGCATGTGTTATTAAAAATAGGTCATTGCCTCGGCGAATGAGTCAACCAGATAGTTGGTGAGCGTATTAATTTCATCCTGATTTCAAAATCTATACGACAACCCAAAAAAATCATCATTTACTGCCCACAAGTGATGTAGTGATAAATGACCTCTCCCCAAACTACTTAATCATTTTTTCTATTTTTGTATCCAATTAAATGTGCATTGCTGTTTGTGCTTCCGTGTCAGAGGTTAATGACCAAGATCTTGAGGTTTATAACAAGTAAATACTAATTAGAGTAACAGTGTTTGTCATTCGAAGTGTGCTTGACTTGTAATGACAGTTTTGTTGATTTGGTGCTGGAGAACTGAGGAAAGGGTTAAAGGTCATGGTCCAAGGGTCAAGGGTCACCTGCAGCAGTATCGGGGCATTAGTAATCACAAAGCATTTCTCACTGTGTGGCCGACTGAGTGAGTGAGTCATATCACCTGAAAGATTCTATTATGGCATGATTCTTAATTAAAATGAGTTTGAAACTTTCTAATGTAATCACAGGAACCAGGCTCACCTGTGATGCTGATTTTGGCAGACCACTTGGAGGTCCCATCAAGCACAGCCTGCTTAGCTGTCTTGAGGTGGCTGCTGAAGTCTTCCTTGGAGATGTGGAACATCTCCTGGATCACCTCAAACACTTCAGGACGATTCTTCTCCCTTATCTTCATGCGTTCCTTCATAGCCATTATGATATTCTGGGTCTTGTCCTCCGCCCCATGCTTGGAGCTTTTCTCCACAGCCCCTGGAACAAGCAAAGGGTGACAGAGTGTTTAGGCTCACTGATCTGCATATTTAACACTGAGGGATTTGGATAAAAGTGGTGATGCCTCCCAGTGCTAAGGCATCCATCACGTGTATTTATCACATTTCTTCATCCAGCATTTAATCAGATCTAATGTGTATCACTATGACTCCACGCGCTATGACTGAGTGAGCGTGTGCGAAAGATGAGAAATCATGCATTAATGTTGGTGTGTATGTGTGTCTTAATTTATGTGAATGTGTCTGTAAGACAAAAGAGGCACACGTGAAGGTTAATTCTCTATATCTGTATCCGTATCATGCATCTGCAGTGCTTTCAAGAGTGCAGATTGAAATGTGATAAAGATGAATCACAGTTTGAACTATAAAACACTGTTATGCTAATATGAAACTGTTAGAAAACGTTGACTTTTAGAACAGCTAAGGTGTAGCTAATCCACTTAAGGTGTGTGAGGATTGCCGTGAGGATGATCTTGAAGCCTGAAGCCTGCATGTCACATTGTTCCTATTAGTCTACGCTGTACCAGGGGTGTGCTTGATTGAAAAACCTGATCAGAGACTGTAATGAGTGCAAGTGACTGACTGAGTAAATGCACCGTGTCTCTCATGGTAATGAGTGTAATATGTATTACACACATCCCCACAACGATATTTGTACCGTAAATGCATTTTCACATAGCTTTGAGTTTCAAAGTCTTCATGAACAGTTTATCAAAACATTACAGGATGTAAAAAATGGCAGCTCAGTCAGTGTCTGTCAGTGTGTTGATGTATAAATCTACTTCCTTACTTTGTAAACAATCTGCATTGAGCAGGTCCTGGCACTTCTCATGGCATTTAACGCCACACTCTGAGCAGCGCATGCCCTGACGGGCAATGCCCCACAGCAGCCCCTCACACTCATGGCAGTAGGTAGGTGCGGTCGCCGTCCACACCTCGAAGTTATGGGGTGTTGTGGAAGAAATTGGGTAAATCAAGGCCTGGAGGGTCTTCTTGAAGACATGCAGTTTCTGAAAAGAAAGAGACAGCATTGAGAGAGTGTAAGCATTACTGGGGTATTAAGGCAATGATGGAAAAGATGTGGGAATGAGAGAAACAGAGTAGGTACAGCTGATGTTGTTAAACTCTCATGGCACCGTGAGCTGGAGAAAATAAGATTTCATAACAACGTCAAAAGTTAATAAAAAACAAGTTTGTTCTTAAATTGCTTTTGAGAAACATTCAATACATGTTGAGATCAGTACAGAGAAAAGAGAAATACTTCTCCTCCTGCTAAGAGACCACTATGGGCAGATATAATAACAAAGTTTTAGTCAAAGTTCAGAAGTTTCACAGAAACAAAGCCTCAGTAGGCTTAATTCAAATTGATCTGCAATCTGAGGTGCATGAAATTTACGATACTCTTCTGCATTAATCTTGGCAATTATATAATGTGGCTGAACTGCAGCTATCATTCATCAGTACTGCAGCATCTTTTCTTGGAGAAAGGGATCTAACAGATTACATTATTCCCAGAGATAACATGTAGCAGGCTTTGTTAATCCTTTTCTGACTAACTTGTCATCAATGGAGAGGTCAGCAATATGAGGGTAAATCAGACTCACATCTCATAAATCTTAGATTAACAACATCCTTAGCCCACAGGCTTTGTTCACATTGAGTGGTTTACTGACAAAAGCTCCTTCAGACCAAATACTAAAGTCTACTAGAGGCCTGTCTAGACTGATTGCTGTGTAACAGAAGCCTCTTCAAATTGAATGCTTTACTGCAGCAGCCCTTCCATCCACAAGGACTGGAAAACGGGCCAGGACATGCCAGTTCTTGAAGGCAGAATCAATGGATGCAGTAAATAAGGTTTTTAAAAGTGAGCATTATCCAGATTGAGAGAGAGAGAGCAAGCGAGAGAGAAAGTGACAGAGGAAGAGAAGGAGATGTATGGCACGTTTAAATAAATCTTCAAGAGGTACTTGCTCCCCACTTCTACTGTGCTCCACTCCTCACCCCTTCTCCTCCACCCCCTCCATCTGCTGTCAGCCCCCAGCATGTTGACAATGTGCTTTAACACCTGAACAGCAGCTCTGCACTTTACCACAAAGACTATAGCACTGCCCACTCAGACACACATACAGATACAAATGCACACGCTTGCAGAGATGATTAAATGACACCAGATGACAGGACAACAAGGCTATCTAACATTGCGCGACTTCACTGATGCAACAGAGAGGCTACTGAACTCTGGAGGACCTTTAATGAAACACAGAGGGAGACAGAGAGATTTCCCTTTTAATCTTGAGGACGATGAGATAAAGCAGATGTCTGAGATTTATCCACAACTTACCCACGAGCTAGAACAGGGCTGCAACCAGAAGCCTTCTCACCAAATTTAATACTAAACCGTCTAATTTGGACACAGCCTGCAGGAGATCAGTGAGTCAAAATGTCTATGATGTGGGAAACTGCAGAGACCTCTTTGTGCTTTTGTGAGTAAATTGACTTGACTGGGAAATATCTATATTTTAGGCTTTATTTTACCAGCCAACCAAACATTTCAAATGGTTCGTATAGTTAGGCGTAGGATTAATTTTCTGCCTTCGCATTCTTTGACCACTGCATGAGTAGTATTTCACCCCTGATTTCACTTGCCACAGTCTGTTTCTGTCTCTTGGAATTTCCCTCACTCTCTCCATCTCCTCACTCTCAGTCCTGACACCGTGTGTCACACTGTGCAGCAGATGTGGGAGGAGTGCTGCATGTGTGAGTCTCATGTGTTACACTGTGAGGTAACCCTGGTGATTTTGCACAAGACGCTGCTAGAATTGATTGACAGCCGCAGCCCCAGCCTGAGAGCAACATGACAGAGAGGAATCTAATCTCTCCTCCTCCTTTCCAATTTCACCACCTATTGTCCTTGTCAGCCTCTTCACTGACACTGCCATCATCCTCATCCTGTTCCAACCTTCTACACCTCTAATCTTTTGCATTAACTATTGTACAATTTCAGCCCTAACCAAGAATTCTTTCTTTTTTTCTCAAACTCCATTACCATATAGTGTCAAATTTAAACAATTGCATGTATTTTAACCTCAATCTAATATGCTTTTCTGTCCAAAATTAGTTGGATGGAGACCACAGGCAAGCATTTTAAAATCATTGTGGTATATTCTGCTGCTAACAACCAGCCTGATGATATCTGGGCTGACTTAAAGCAACACATCACATTTTATTTTCCAGATACTCCTTGACCTCTGTCAGATCTTGGCTTCCTTCTTCCTTTGAACAAGTGAGTCCCTGTCTCTGTCTCGGCAGGTAAGCACAGCCCCAGTTTATGTTGACAGTCACAGTTAAAACTCTCTGGTGCTCAAATCACATGCAGCTCAGAACATTGAGCGACACTTGCGCCGTTAGCCGGCCACACATAATGTTCCTTTCTGCTCTAAAAAGCAGATACATGGGAAACATGACGCAGAAAGAGAATAGCATCAAGAGAGCAAGGTCTATACGTCAGCAGTGACAGAGCACAACATTTTAATCAAATTAAAATGTAAAACAGAAGAGTGCTGATGGAAGCTAGGCAGGGCAGAGATGAGACTAAAAGAGGATGAAAAGAGGCGCCTAAATAGATTCAAATATCTCCAGGGACCAGAGGAGGGATTGTTAACATGGCTGCCGATCAGTGACATGAAATAATGGGATCATGATGACAAGTTCCCTGCTCCGATCCCTATTATGCCATGCTCATTTCCTTTATCACGCTTCCTTCCTCTTTTCTTTTTTCTCCTGTCTTCCTGCAAACTCTCAACACTTGGAACCGTATATGGCTGCCATCGAGCTCGGAGTCTCAATAGAAGCACTCCTGACTTAATGCAGCAGATAAACTTACATCTGCTCGTCCTACTTAACAAGACCGCACAATCTGCATTTGCTCGGAAGTCAGCTGCCCTCAACCACCAATTATTAAACTCTTCCTTCTTTGCTCCTAATCAGACCATTGGACGTCTATCTCTAAAGTTCAAGCTTACTACCACCCACACCTAAATTTGCCCAAGAATCAGCTCTCTATAAGTACCAAATTATAATACCTGCATTTATCACGCCATTGCTCCTCTATCTGTAAGGCGAGCTGTTCATCCCTCAAAGCCCCCTTTAATCAAACCCATGCTATTAGTAAGTAACTGTGGTCTCTCTCAAGCCGCAACTGACCACAGGACCTAGTCAAGTGCAGAAAAAGAGCAAACAAAGAATAAATTGTCAAATGAGGGATATGTCTCTTGCTTCCGCAGTAAGATGAAGACGCAGTATGACGTATAGACACGCGAACCAGTAATCTGTGGTGAACAGACCGTCTGCTAAATGGATATGAAATTGTCTACTTGTTTTGGTCTTGCTGAGAAACTGCTTTTCTGTTTGGCTTCTATAACATAGTTTTCTCTGAGGAAGAATTGCAATCAATTAATGCAAAGCAAGCTGGAGGTCAACACAAAAGTGTCTCTCGCCATTGACTGAAAGATTTGCCCTTCCTAAGCTCTGCCTCTCAATGCACAGTGCTTATCATTAATCGCAGGGCATTGTCTAAATGAAATGATAGGACCATCTCTTCACTCTGAACTCAGCCAAATGATCTGACAGGAGGAGCATATAGAAAGAGTAAGTGGCTGGCCACAGAGACTATTTTAATAAACTATAGTATGTATTATAGACAGACAAAAGACAGACAGATGATGCAGGCATGCTATATGCACATCTAAAAGAAATAAAGGGCCAGTAACTGATGTAGCCCATCCTACTTTTCATTTGGAACCCTGTGTTCGGCAACGATCCTAGGCCCTGAAGTACAATGGCTGCAGTCAGCACAGCTATAAAATTTGTCAGAGTTCCAGCACCTCCTTTAAACACCGCCTAAAATAATGAGAACATGGGTCCAGTGTCCCATGTCCTTGCAGAACCTCCATTACCCACACAAAGACTCCATAATAGCTGTAGTAACTGAGTTTCCATGGTACGTAGGCATGTTAGTACTCACCAGGTCCTCAATATTCAGGGTGGACCGGTTCACCGAAGAGCGAACGAGATGCCTGCCTTCTAAGCAGTGAGGGTCTGGAGAGAAGAAGAGGAAAGAGATGATGAAAAGGACAAATTCACCCAATTCATTTTACCTTCTGCACTTTCGCACTATCCTGTAATGAATTTGCTACTAGTAAGTGTGAACATTCACACAGAGTTGCATGGTTGTGAATGGGTGACTAAAGTGCACAAAGAAAGTGTTTTACCAAAGCCCGTGATTCCAGGGACTATGAATAGAGAATGAAAGAAATAAAGAAATTGAATTGTATAGGAGTGGGAGGAATGCTGGAAAAGCAAAACAGCAGAGGAATGGTTGTATTTATTATCCATACTGAGCGACAGGGTGTCTTCAACCGCTATGCAGGACGTTGATTAGGCATAGAGCTCTAGAAAGATTCAGTTATTCATCAAGAGAGATTATACAGCCGCTGTGTCGATTCTTTATCCACTCATGCATTGGAAGTCACTAACCAGTCATGTTTGGCACGCATTCACTTCTGTTGGATGAAGCTTGATCATATTTTCTGCTGTCTGCTCTGTACATTAGCTTGACACAAACAGAGAACACAAGACACACACACTCATGTATGGGTGAAATAGCTACCACACAACACCAACCTCGACCACACACGTAAAAAGAAAACACACGCGCTCTCAGACGCTCACAAACTTACCAAACACAAAATAGTATACGCCAATACTTGAGGCACTCTCACAACATAAATAGGTAACACACATACAATATTAGAAAAAGGTGTAAATTAGCTGTTATGTTATTATCCATTGAGTCTGGGTGACCAGAAACTGATAAATATGTATCCCATACTGGTAGTTACGAAGAGGAATGCAGACATGGACAGTTGACATTATTGGACTGCCCTCACCACGACCTCTTGTCTGTAATACTCCAGTTATGGTAAAGATCCATGGAAGCCATGGAGAATGTAGAGTAAACGTGACTTACATGAACCGTGAGTGTTGATGTAAGTTTATCAACATGTACCGCACTGTTGAGGTTGCTGCAGGGTAATACAATATGACCCCGTCCAGATATTATCTATTCAACTACAGTATAGCATTCAGTGATTTGTGAATGATTTCAACTCTCTTTTTGTTTGTTTGTGTTTTGCATCCGCTATAATATGAAGAACCTTCTGTCCATTCAATCAAAGCTGTTGCTGCCCTGAGCAATCACAGCAAATGTGGGACATTGACAAAGGAAGCGCGAAGGGAATGATGGTTTGCTGACTGGTGACTTCATCAATTCTGAGCTTTTTAATTATACTTCCCGCAGTTTAAAGCCTCACGGTTAAATCAGAAGTCAATGAAGTCTCTGGGATATATTTTAGTTGAGTTGTCAACATTTCGGTTGAATACAATTTTCGACACCTGCCGAGCAGCGAAAAAGAAGAAAAATGGTCAAGCACCGGCAGGGTGAAATCGACAACTCACTGAAAAATATCACCCATAGCTATTATGGGTCTATGTGCAGAATAGCAAATATACACGCAAAGGTCAAAAAAAAATAAAAAATAAACGACAAGCCCATACTTACCAAGACATTGTTGGTTATTAATTTTCTGAAGATACGGACAAATACAGCATCAACTCATGTTGTTCTATATGATATAAACATTCATCAGCATCTATGTGTATGACATCAGCTGCATTATCATTTGCATAAAGCTGTTTGTAGCTCTTTCAGGCTTAAATCTTTAGGGGTAAAATGTATTAAACAGGTTGTTTTCATCAAGAGACTTAATTTAATAGAGTGTGATATAACTTTATTGTTTTTGGCTAAGCCTTGAAGATGAGAAACAAACACACACAAGACAGACGAATGCGCGTGTGGAACATAATGGACAAACAGTTATCAACAGACATGAATACTACTGGCATCACAACAGTCTGTTGTCCTTCAGACAGACTAACCATGTGGCACAGTGCTAAAAAAGTGGACTGCACTGCAGGCCTCTCTGTGGGATGCGTTATGACACACATTATGTTTGCAATAAAATAGTAGAACATCACTGTGATTTATTCTCTTAAACACCCTCTCTTGGCTAGTCATCAAGCCCACGTTTCCCACAAGGCAGTGCTCTACACTAAATAGCCAGTGTTTGAGTGGTTGCTGTCATAATCCCAGCTCCTTCTGGCTTGTTTTATCACAATGATAGTTTATGTGACTTTTTAAATCTATTTCAATTTATTTTGTATTGCAGGTCTACAGCAACTGTAGAGGAAAAGTATTTTCAATCATCCCCATCATGTGCTAACAAACTTGCAATTATCCACTGCGACAGGCTATGTTTTAATAACCATTAT
>BRZM01001485.1:106522-122548 GCA_033238685.1 Lates japonicus
ATGGTATACTTCGTTCAGTTACATGTACCTTTGGCTACGGCCGAGCTAATGGTTTTGATCATGGGTTTTAAAAAAGGAAAAAATGCATGTTACATTATATAATGAGTTACCAAATCGATGCCATGGGTTAGAAAAGACAATTTGTACATGGGTTGTGTGTTGTGCTTTAATCAAACAAAATCTGAGACCAAAAAGATCTCTATTGCTGAAGGACTTTCAAGGTCTGCAGAGTTCATAGTCCATTTAGTCCAGATTCTATTTTCTATGGTTCTGTTCATCATTACATGAAAATGCTGTTGAAAGCGCTTCAGTGAAGTTGGTTTACATAAGATTGTACATAATCCCTTTCAATTCATAACACACAATTTACAAAATATCTAAAATTGATAACCCATTTATAGTATATTCAGCATGAATGTTTTTTTGACTGTTTGTTTGTTTGTTTTAAGCACAGCTAGTTGAATCAACCATTATGGACCATTTCCTTCTTGTTCCACACAAAATACACCTAATAATACCTGCTGGTGAATATTAACCAGTTATTTTAATGCATTGTGATGCACCTTACATAATATATTTAGTACACTAAATTATTTCAATGATCTGAACATTTCACTGTTTGCTACTTGAACTTACATGGAACATCCTTGTAAAAAGCAGTGTACCTGCTGCTCACACTCTGTCGAGCAAATCACACTAAGAGTACTAATGTTTAATGAGTGCTGATTACCAATTAGGAGCTTTCTCTGTACACAGCCAACATCCTGACATCTGCATATTGGGATTTGACAAATGAAGCATTCACCCTCTTCAGAGCTAGAGTTGTCCTTAAATGACTTGTATTACCCAGTATACGCCTGTATACGTCCCATTAGGCGTAATGATGCAAGAATTAGGAGAAAGGATGACAGATAACTAGAATACCTTAACCACTCATAGTGTTATCATCATATTTGACCACAGAATCTTCCAAAAGCACTGTTCTGTCTTAGATCCAGCACAAATGGGCCTACAAATGAAATGGTGCCATTATTCAGAACCATCTATAGCGAACACGATTTAGAGAATGTTATTACATATTGGCTTAACTAGATGTGCAGTATCTGACTGTATTTCACCCTGTTGCAGTTTGTGCCCATATAATCAGATTCATTGTGATAGAACTCATATAACACCAAGTATGAATAAGTGGAAGTGGTTCTCCAGTTTTAATAATAGGATGAGTCCTAAACAGTTAATTTACTCTCCGTACATATGCTCACGCTACACACATCCTCTACACCATATGATAAGGCGTTCTATGCAGCGCCATGGTCCCTACATTGGGTAGCTATAATTGTGCGTACTATATCATTTGATGTGATACGTAATATCATTGGTTTAAATATATAAACATAGCCTGTCCAAGCATTTCTATGTTCCCATAGGCGACACACATGCAAATATATTGGATTTTGTGTTTTACCCTCATAATGCTTGTTCTAACCCTTTGTGCCTTTGAGCAAGGCATTTACTAATGGAGATGTAGTATATGCGACTTACTCACCAACTAAAGAACTTCTTTGTAATCCGTAACTTGCTTGGTCTGACAGCTCCCAGATGGTTACCTTCCTGTGACAAAACAAATCTAGAATTCCTGTGGTCCTGGTGAGCCCTCCCATTTGAGTCAGACTAGAAAGCCTCCGGAGAAAGGGCACCTCAGCCACAACTCCCAATGCCGGGGCACTGCTGCCCAGGCCCTGCATTAATGTAGGATTTCTTCCCCACCTAATGCATCTGATTAGCAGAGCACTCTAAAACCTCCATTTCTCACGGTTGTACAGCCTCTGCCACTCTCCTTTTAATGATAAGTGTCAGTTGGGCATGCTAACTATTTCTCTAATAGTACCGTCTGCACTTTCTCCTGATGAAACTGTAGAACACCAATTTGAAGTTATTATACTGCAAGCAGGCTATACCATGCTGTGATGTGCTGTTCATCCTCTTATCATTCTGGTGAAACTGAGGAATGTTTGTGGAAACCTTTAAAACGGATGCATATAGATGAGAGATGCTCATGTGTTACGTCATGTCTCCAGAACACATGATTATGGATTATGGTCGAGTGTGGATTAGTATACATGTGGGTGTGTGCACGGCTGTGCGTCTGTATGCTGGCGCATGCAAGCGTGTATGTGCAACCGTGCGTGCACACACATGTGCGCCATGCATGCTTCCGTGCATGGTTTTTAAGCAGCATTTGCCGCTCTGAGAGAAGAGGGAGGCATGCCAGTGGGGGATGAGCGTGTGAGAGTGTGTGCATCCTCAGATCATATTGCCCTCACGCCCATCCTCAGCTACATTCTGCCTCCCTTCTCCTAACCTGTGTATTTCCCAACAGTGAAATATCTGCCTGCTGCCTTGGGAAACCAGCCAACATCACAGCAGATTGTCTCCCCTCACAAATCAAAATATTACCATTTCTTTGGCCGGCATGACGAGAATCAGTCTCATCGCATTTGCTCAGTGTCAAACAACAGCATTGCTCACATGCGTTCATGTTGTGCGTTATGCATAACAACACGGGGAAAGGTGAGAATGAGAGCAACATGGGACATTTGTAGGATTGGCAGTGTTTGTATCAGATCTGGATTTTACAATAAAAAGGCGAAGGGATTAAATGACATTAACACCTCACATTTATTTTATTTTTTTACCTCAGCTACATCGATAGAATGATGCCATCTATCCGCATCATTCTCAAATAACGTTTCATTAATCCACTGACAGGGCCACAGAGGGAGGGGAGGGACGCAACAAGAAGATTTAGAATGAAGTCAAACAGTTAACATCCCCACACCATGCAAACGCGCATCCAGCGCCCAAACGAGGCGACGCCGCCGCACATACCTGGTTGTGTCAAATCCCCGTGCAGGACGCCAGCGGTAGTGAGCACAGCGAGTCTTGTGGAGCCGATTCCCCGGTTTCAGCGAATGGTCGGTGCGAGGAGACCAGCGGTGCTGGGGAGGGGAGGGGAGGGAGGGGGAGAGAGCTGCTCGGTGCGCAGCTGCCTGCTAATACCAGAGCTCAGAGCATCTCTCCGCGTCCGTCAGACACCACATCCCACAGCCCTGCCTCCGCGAAGAAACACGCACACACCTCTCCTCCATGCCACCTTCTGTAGGCTATTCCCTCTCTCTCTCTCTCTCTCTCTCTGTCTCTCTCGCTCCTCTGCTGCGCTCGCCCCCTGTTCGCGTTATGGGGGACCGAAGATACTGCCTTTTAATGCCGCAAGCCTCTGGGTTTTTATTTGCTCCACGACTGACACACACACACACACACACGCACACACTCGCGCGCGCACACACGGTCACACACACCCTGGTCGTAGACAGTGTCACAGCACGGGGCGTCTAGTCCAAAATGGGATGCAGACAGCGCTGCGGCTGTTCCTGACTGCCCAGACTGAGACTCTGCTACCCGGCTGGAGAATGTCTGTCCCTCCCCTGTACAAAACTCTCTCTCTCTCTCTCTCTCTCTCTCTCTCTCTCTCTCTCTGTGTGTGTGTGTGTGTGGGCCAGGCTGAGGTGCGCCACACACACCTCAGGTGCCTAAACACACACAGGTCCCCGAGTGAGAGGGAGGGAAGAAATAAAGGAGGGAAGGGGAACTGAGGATGAAATAGATAAAACCGAGTGAGTGAGTGTAAATTCTACTGGCCATATAACTGAATGATCTGCAAAAACTACAGATTCCGATAGAAACATTGAAGTGATCATGTGGGTCAATAAACCTCGGAAACTACAGACACGCTGAGAACAATGTTAGGCTACAGGGGTATTGCTTTAATTTTTCGTCAGGGGTCGTGCACGTGTCGTGCGCGCGCGCACAAAAGCAGTAGCTCAGTTTATGAGCATGCCTGTGGGGCACTAGCAGCGGACTGTCATCCCTTTCTGTCAAACACGCGCGCGCGAGCACACCTCACACACTTTATGATGCGAGCCAACCTCCAGTCTCTACAGAAGACCATTCCCATCTATTATCACACACATACCCACACACACAACTGAGCTTCACGTACACTCACACATCATCCAATTACGTGTCTCACTGGAAATTTCGTCATACATGATCGCTCATTCACGTTGCACATTAGTCATCGATGTGCTCTAGTGTATTAAAACACCATCAGCGTCATAAAATGCACATGGTTGAATTTCACAGTTGTGAAAAAAATCAATTATTTGGAATAAGAATACAGATAACCCTACAGATAAGTAGTAGGGCAGTAGAGGAGAGGCAATTTTATCCAATTGCTGAAATTTGTCCTTGTGTGACATTTCGCTAATTGAGGATTTAATTTTATGTTGACAGGCACAAATGAAGACGGACACAGTGAAATGAAAACATTGCAGGTAGAGTGTCACATGATAGTCCACATCATTTCACCGACTCCCCAGGCCTTGGTGGTGATTACGCATTCAAATAAAAGCCATCTCTCTCTCTATCTATCTCTCCGCTCTGCTCCCGTGTGCGTGAGCCTGCCTCCCTCTGTCACTCTTGCTCTTCTCTCAGCTGAGATGTGTGTCATGCGTTCCTCCAACAGCCACTAATTGTCTAGCCTTCTAGCGAAATCATATTTCTTCCCTCCCTCTCTCTCTCTCTCTCTCTATTTCTCTCTTTCTGTCACATGGCAGAGGTAGGATGTGGGGAGATGTGTGTGTGTTTGTGTGGTTGTGTACGCAAGCGCGCGCAAAGACAGTGGGGGTTGGAGGATGCTGTGTGTGGCTCCTGCTCGTCCCCTGCTGGTGATATGATTAACTGCATCCTGGAACCTCAGCTGTTTCTGAGCCAATCTGACCCAAATGATACTCTCCAATTACTGCAGCGCATTTGTGTTCAGCCAAAGATAGTAGAGCAAATGCTGATTTATTTTAGCATTTGACATGGTTCAGTTCAAGTGATCTAAGACTGGGGTAAATGAGTAAATTACTTGTCTGGAAAATATTGTGGAGTGTTTTAACTGTGCAACATTCAGTGCTGTCTTTTACAGTTAATGCATATCAATACAAAGGCCATTTTTGTAAAGAAAAATAAAACAGTGCCTGATATCACACTGTTTGATTCACTCCTCTCTCATTCCACCATCTCTCAGCTTCGTGTGCCATCCCTTTTCTCCCTTGTGAATTTCACTCTCCCACTTTCTGCCTTCTCTGGAAAACAGAGACCCTTGCTCTCCTGTTTGTGCCTTCAGCTGCCTAGGGACAGCTAGCCAAGACTCCTGAGGTCTCCTCCACCTCCGCTCCCCACTCTCCTCTCTCCAGCTCTCACCCTCCCAAGCTTGTGCAACAAATATCATCCATTTATTTCGCTGATTCTGTGTCTCTGATCATGATCACTCAAGGTTTCATATGAAAGACAAACATGTTTCTGATTATTAATGTTTTGTCTTTACCGTTGATTCAGCTGCTAACAGGGAAATAAACTGAGTATTTGCTCTAATTTATAGGGAATTTACTCAGAAATTTTCTGCAAAATATTCAACAACCTCAGTACACCCCAATGACTTGGTAAATTTAATGAGCATTGCTTCTCCGCCTTAAAACTCCAGTGTGCCGTTAAAAACAAGGTCTGTTCCAGTTGTCAATCACTCTCCATTAAGATACCTCAGTTTCAAACACAAATTCAGACAGGCTGAGGGCTGATCGAGGAAAAACAAACTAGAGATGCATCTGTTGTTTCTCAAATAGCTCCTGGCTTTGTACAGTCATAAAGTTAAGGATGTGTGACCTGCTTATTCCTGTGAACTGATCACAAATGATGAAAACAAACCATTCCTCACCCAATTGGCATCATTCAATATATGAAGGTGATTGTTTTCTGTCATGAAAAAACTAGCAGTTTGTCTAAAACCCTGCCACTTTGTAACCAACACTCACATTTTCCTGTTGTGCAGAGCTAAATGAACTCACCTTTCAAATTTCACATGTAAATCCATTTTCAAGCCAGTTTGACCATTTACTGCCATCTGTTGTGAGTCATTGACACTATTGGTCCCAGCCTACATGTGAAGAGCTCCAACTGTTTTAGGCAAAATGTATGTACTATGCACCCTTATTGAAAAGACTCATTTAGATCCCTCAATCTCTTAAAATTATAGACCTATCTACATGCTACCATTTCTGTTCAAGTATTTTAGACAAAGTAGCATCTCTACAGCTCATGTATACTCTGGAGAACGGCAATACTTTTGATGAATGCCCATCAGGCTTCTGCAAAATGTAACTCAACATAACATAGTATTGTATGTGTCATACGTGACATTTTGTGGGTGGACTCCATGTGTTGCTTCTACTCAATATCAGTGCTGCATTTAAGAGTATTGATCCTTTTGGATAGGCTGAAAAGTGTATAGACATAAAAGGAAGCATGCATGGTTTAATTATCTATCTCCACAAATGAATGATTCTTTGTCAGCATATTCACTGTACACCAGGGACCAATCCTTGGTCCAGTCTTGTTCTGTGTATGTTCCCCTTAAGACACATAATTTGCTCTTTTGAGCTCTCTTTTCATTGTTATGCTGATGATACACAGCTATACCGTCACACCGTCATTTAGCCATGTCATTAAGCTAGATATGATTTAAAACTGCCATAGTGTGATAAAAGAATGAATGCCTCTGAATTTATTGGAACCAAACTGTGACAAAACAAACATTTTTTGTAACACACAAACTCAACTGGCCAAAATGTTACACCCTCTATATTTTCATTAAAACTGATCAAGTCTAAAGTTTGATTCATGTGCTGAAATGATTTAATCTTGCCTCCTTGAACCAACCACCAAGTCATTCATCACACCTGTAACACTTTGTTTACCAGCTTCAGCCAGTCACTATCAAAAATAAGATGTAGGTTACACATCAAAACAGGTTTAACTTCTCTTCACTGGCTCCCCAACACCTTCAGTATCTATTTGCAAATTTTACTTTGGACACTACATGGTCATGCCTCTCCACAGTGTTGGAAGGTTTTTGCACAATGATTTAGCGCTTTGTGTGATGTATGATCAATAATTCTAACAACCCGGAAATCTATGGTAATTTTGACATGTCATAGATTCATACTCTTTTCTGTAAAAGTGAAATGGTACAGAGCCTATTTAGAACCAGCCTGATTGCGGTCCCTTTGTGAACATATGAATGTACTTTGAACCACAGCACAGACCTTGCAGCATCCCCCACTGTGACTTATAGCACAATCTGGATTTTCAGTGTATGATAGTTTCCCTTGAAATACAATAACTTTAAAGCCTTTGTACAGTTATTTGGTTGTCAGCAACATTGCTGCTCATCAGTATGTTAGAGAGTTGTACTGAAAGAGAGTTTTTAACATCAACAAGAATGGGTGCTTAACATCTTAGAAACCACTGCAAAGTTTCGAAAAGCATCTTGAAATGCACTTGTTGTCATTGGTATTGTCCTTAAATGTATTTTGACTCTTTCTGTAAAGAGCTAAAACAGCTTTGCATACTTACTTGCTTTCTAGTCAGACTGCATTTGTGCTTTGTTCTCTTCTCTGTTGGCCAAGCTCCCATGATTACGATTATGCCCCCTGTATTATCTTTTTCTACAAAGGGTTACCTCCCCCCTCTTAATCTTGTTGGCTAAGCCCACTACTCTCCAGAAAACACAGAGCCAGAGTACCATACCTCTGGCTAGTCTTGTCAGTGTATATTCTTTTTTTGCACATACAAGATTTGTATGCTTAAGAGAGGTCATGGTACAAGAGCTGAAGCTTTCATCTTAAACCAGAAGAATAAGAAATATCACACATCCATCTCCCATGACAGACCTTTATCCTCTGGAGGCAGAAACACAGGAAAGTTGGCACTAATGAGATGGGCAGATGGCCTTTATATAGCCCTTTAGTGGTTAGAATCCTTCCATTGAAGCATAAAGGGATAGCTGTGAGCTGAGCATTAAATCTAGCACATGGGCATCAGCTGGAAGGAAAATATCTTTTCATTTATGTTGAGGAGAGAGAGAGCACATTAAAGGAGTGCATTCAGATCACACAGCTATCAACACACAGCTGGCATCAGCTCGCTCTCCCTTCAGCACTATAAGACAGATTAACATTTTCATCATATTAGCACCTGGGTGGACGCAGAGGAATTTTAATATTTTAGCTGAGGTCTGCAGGATGTGAGTAGAAAAATGGTTGTGTGTGAATTTGGATAGCCGAGAACTTGAGAGAGAGAGTAATGGTGGTGGTGAAATAATTTTGCACCATCTATGTAACCTGTCCAGTGCTGATCCAATTCTGAAAGTGGCACTCTAGTAAATTTAAATCTATGAAGCAACAGGTTTCCAGAGTCCATTACATTCTTAATGTATAAAAGGAAATCCCAGTTCTGTGACTATGCTTCTCTTCCATTTCCCAGTTTGTTCCAATTTGTCACCAAGGAAATGATACTGGAAGTGTACAGCCATGGTAGCGGCTCTGTGAGGGCTGTAAAGTACTTTACTCCAGTGGTTGGGGATGTTGCTTGGTACATGAATACTTGCACCTAATGTCATGAAAAGTGTCAGCTATTAAGGTAGTAAGGTTCATCCTCAGGGAACCAGAAGCCTCCGGTGCAAAATTTAGTATGGCATCCATCCCAGTAGTTGTTGGAATATTTCACTGGATAGGTAAGACTACCTGACAACCTTCTGGGGCACAGGGCAAGAGTTATGGGGTCACCAAAGTCATTCAGGATATTTTGTTTGGCAACCATGACTGCCTGCACCAAAATATCATTGCAATCTATCAAATAGTTATTTGAGATATTTCAGCAGTGGGTGGACCCTGATTGACATTGCCGTCCCACGCTAGAATGTGTCAAAATGTCTGTAGCTGAAATAACAGGTACTGTCATGTAATTTGGAAGTGTGAAATAAAAAGTAGACTGGTGAAAAAAATATAAGAGAAAGAAAGAAAGAGAAAAGGATAATGTGGAAGTATAGACCAGCAGCATATAATTTATGCAGTGTTTGTGTCCAAAATGTAGGTTTGTGTACAGTGTACATGTACAGTCATTTGTGGAGACAACTTTTTTTTTTTTTTTTTCATTCTGAGGATTTAGTGTTATTGTTTGCTTCTGGCAGAATACAGAGGAAAATATATTTCTGGGAGAACCTAGTTCTTGAGAGAATGTAAATGTTTTTTCATAAAATGGGAAAATGCTCATTGAAGAATGAAAAAGTGTAAAAGAGATCTTTTTAAAATCTCATATCTATAATATTCTCCCTGATGTCTTGTACAGTAACACTGCCTGTTTGTAATCTAATCGTCAGCATTTGTTTCCTATCATTGAAAACCGCTAAATGACAGACTCGCTTGAGTGAATGTTGTTTACGGTGGAAGATATATTCAGTATTGCAAAACATAAGTAAAAACATATACTGTATGTATATTATCAGTCCTGAAAGCTGGGAAGGTTAAAAAGCAGATCAGTTCAATGTGAGTGAAAAAACACAAAAGATTGAGGCATCACTAAGTATACAAAGAAGCTTTTGCCTTTTAAAAGGCACTGCAGTGAAATCATAGATAGAGCCTTGTGTTGCAGAGTGAGTGATAGGTTCCGATGGTAGATGAGGGTGGTTGTCATTTGGATAGAGTTTTCGTTTGTAAACAAATATGGTTTCTTGCATTCCCATGTTTATTCTTTATGTCATGCATGACCACAAAACACCATCAATGATATGTTTGGCCTACAGTTTGAAGAAGAGAGTGGTGTTTGGGTTCACAAAGGCGTTGAGTGAAATGCTTTGGATCAATCAGAGGTGTTTAAGTCCTGGCAGTCAAGTCCTGTCCTCAACTCGCCCAACTGCTGCATTACCCAGATAAAAAAACCCTCCTCTGGCAGACACCTTTACACAACAGAGACCAGCTAACCTCCTAAACTCCTAGTAAGAGTAGAGGTATGTTTTATATATATTTAGCACAGTATGAAACAAAAACATTTTTAAAAAAATACGCTTATCTACACAAAAAGGAAAAATAAATGTTGCATGCCTCTCTTGACTTATTTGCCCATTTTAGCATCAATATTGCAACCATGGGCAGTAATCTTCATACTAGAATTCATAGTAAAAATCTATCTAAGGTTTTATTGAAAACAACAGTGACAACTTCGGCTATGTGTTAGTATGAGATAGGGAGTTGATATACAAATAATTCTGGATTATTTCAATACGTTTTATTCCTCTAGATTAATAATATATCTTGGGTCTGAATTGCCTCATTTTAATTGCTAAAGACACTTAATATAGGTCTTTGTTGTACTGTACTAAAGGTTTACATCCAGAGTAGTTTGCATTTCTGAATTTACACCAACCACTGTAGCAATCTGGCAAAAAGCCAAAGTGGGTTTATTAACATACTGCCGTTAGGGATGTGTTGCTATACTTACCATTTGCACCATCTGTATAATACCGAATGGATAATAAAGAATCCTGGAAAAAATAGCCTACATTGATATCTTGTAATTAGCAATTTATTTGGTGCTGATGTATAAAACCCGTTTCCATTCATTTTGGCATGCATGTGCCATATACAACACTGAAGGAAATGTAAAGTTGCAGGCAGAACACAGCAGTAGTAAAGCCTGACATGACATCAGTTTTGAGTGGTTCAATTGTGTTAGATGTCCATTATGAATTATTATATTTTTATTATATATAATTAAACATTTGATACAATTTTAAGATATAATACAGGAGTAATATGGTTTTCTAGATATGACAGGATAAACCGCAAAACATAGAACTACTACTACTATTATAACTACTGAAATGATAATAATAATGATGATGATGGTGGTGCTCCCAAACACGCTGTTAGTAAAAAGCCGGGCTGACCAAGAAAAACAAGTAGTGCAACGCCTGATTAAGCCTTTGGGTTTTGCTAGGTTTCATAACAACCATATTTCTGCTATTTGATAATAAATTCCCATATACTGCAGGTGTATAGAGAATTTTTAGCCTCCTGTTTTAAATTATGGATATGGCATCAGAATTCCAGGCCTTGGCAAAGCAATTGGTCTCTACTCAGCTACAGTGCAGTACCTTTTGGCACTGCTTCACTAAAGCTAATTATCATCTTCTTTGCTGTTGACTGTGGCAGGTGAACCAGGATGTTTTGAGAGAAGCGAGTGCGGCTCAACACTTAAAACCAAATGGGCTGAGGGCTTATCCTTGAAAAACAGCAGCATGTAGAGACTTGAACAACAAACTGTCCTGCTTCTCTAGGACCCTTGCTTTCTGAGTGGAATCTAAGCTACCTTCGATCATAATAATTATTCTTGCTCACGTGGCCTCACAGCAAATTGTCTCAATTACCGCTGCTGTTGCTTTACTAACTGTGATTAGCTGTCGGTAGGAGTTGGAGATGATTTGTCAGACCCTAATGCACAATAATGCAAATGAATGATGGTAACTCCATGTGGCTACACAGTTATTTTTTGTGATTATAATATCAGGGAAACAGGTTGAGGTGCTGTTTGACACTTGTCTCCTCCGTTATTTTGAAAATATTGGATACATTGTTGTATGATATTTGACTGTTGAGATGTTTCCCTCTTGATGATATTTCCTAATGCCGACTGTCATGAAAACAATGTGTTGTAATATTTTTCAAGTCACTTGCATTTAATACATAATATCATACTGATGAGCAGTGACAAGAAAGCGAAGGGTTCGCTGTCCTGGTCTCCTCATGTCAGTCTTAATGTAAGCTAAAGCTAAGCTAACCAACTACTAACTGTGGCTTAACTATACTCTAATAGTAGAACACAATACAATATAATAATGTATAATTGAAATGGCAGTTTTTAGCACTGTAGCATTACAATCCAGTAAACTTGAGGTTCTCCTGTCAACCGTGTATCAATTAAATTTAACTTGATAGCAGGCTCCATGTGTGACTTGATTTGGCTTCGAGTGACTTAACAAATGGCGACCTGAGACTCAATTTGAGGAATAGGCCCTTTGGCTCAGGACAAGAATGTAAAATTTGAGAACTTGTGACCAGCAAGACGACTGAACCCCCTCCTGGAGTAGTGGTGCCACTGAGACCAGTTCAGCCTCTCACCCGAGCCAGGAGCTGCCTATCTCTTTCCCTCTCCCTCCCTCTCTCCCCTTGCTCTCTTTCCCCTCTCTCTCTGTCCATGTGTTTCTCTCACACTCACATACACACAAATTATCAGAGAACACAGGTAGCCAGAGGTGACAACCTGTTGATTTTGAATTCTGTCTCCAGCACATCTCACTTCTTACTTGCAGCTGAGTCACTACTATACAAACACACACACAGTATCCTGTACTAGCACAACCATAACCCACAAGGTGAAATAGCTGCAAGTGCCAAACTCTTATAAAATAGAATGAAACTAACAAAAAACTATACATAAATATACTGTGCCGGCACATATGCCAACTTGTTCAAACTCATGACATAAGGTTAGCTTCAGACCCCATGACAATGACATCTGATTCATAAAACACTGGCAATAAGTAACCCAGAAATAGTAATCACATACTAGTATTCAGGTAAGCAATAGAGCATCTATGTCTTATTTTCTCTCACACACACACTCAATTTCACACAGGAAAACAGGTTGCTCAGATGGATGCCTGATCTCAACAATGAGGCGTAGCTGATTGTATCATTAAATTAGCTCTGAGCGTTGCAAGGCTCTCTCTACAGTACAGCGTAAGCGGCTTACAGCTGTCAGCATAGCATTTCCTGTTTACTGTTTGGTCCCTCAGCAGGCTGCAGGCGCCCAGATAACAACAGTATAAAGCATGCTGGGAGATAAAAGCTTACAAAATGTGCTGGGGCCCTGTAGGTGCCTATCCTTACCTGATGTGGCATCAGTCAGTATTACTACTGGAGAATGGTACTCTCCAAACAACCCTGCACAGGAGAGAGAAGAGGATGATGGAGAAAGTGGAAAACAAAAAATGGGTGAGTGGTTGTGACACAGTCAACATGTAGTCCAGTTAAACATTTACTAAGCTTCAAAAAGGCTTCACAAACTATTAAGCAAATGCATTCCAACGTTGTGATCCTAGTCAAATTTATATTCACGATCCATCGTTTGTGATCGAATGATGTTTTATTCCATGATAGGGTTTTTTCCTGAAACCACAGGATATGGTTGAATAACAACAGGTTCTGACTGCTTAAATCAACCCTTTACTATCAATCAAGTCTGTTCTAGGCTCCAGAAAAGACAGGTCCTTAGTGCTGAAAACATATTTGGTATCGCTAGATAAAGAAAGGTTCCATATTAGTGATGTTATATATTTATACAGGAAAGAAAGTAAAAGAAATGTTCTCTTCCTGTGGACTTTATAGCCGCCATACTATGCTTAAATACTGTGTGCAGCCAAGAGGTATTAGGACAGTTAGACATTTTCATTGTTTTGGCTCAACACCACTGGATTGGAAACAAACAATGACTATGAGGTTAAAGTGCTGACTCAGTTTTAATTTGAGGGGTGAAATGATTTTGGTGTCACCATGGTCCCCTATTTTCAATTTCAAGATTTCAAGTTAAGTTTTTGTAGTTAATGACTGGCTGAGGCCTATGCTGTCAGTGAGTGCCTAGCTGCTCTGTGTTACTACCATCTTCATAATGCTTGTTTTGTTTTTTCATCAGTCTGATCATCCAGCAGTGTCACAAACTCAGTTGGACTATTGTCAGATGGCTTAAAAGCTTCCTGGTTTTCCATATCCTTGTGTGGGATCATTGCTACAATTCAACGGTATTCACTGACACCTCATAAAACAAATTTTGAGCTGAAAGTCGGTGTTGGATTCATTCACCAACACATTTACAACTAAAAATGTAAAAAACACTATGCTATGGTTTGTTTTCTGATCTTGACTACTTCAATCCTCTTCTGTTCTCTCACCTTTCTCTGTAAACTCAAATAGGCATAAATTAACAGACAGAGTCCGCCTTACGCTGGTGTGTTGAGTGATGAAGCTGTGAGCAGGGCTGAGTAAAACGCTCACGAGCATAAGAACATGTTCACAATGACAGCGGTGTAAACATGCAGATTAGCTGGCTTTTAAAACTGTAGGAGACCTCCAGATGATAATATATATTAGCTGAGCAGCAACAGCAGCTAAGCAGTCCGTATGTGTGTCTGCATATGCTGAAAATACTCTTAGGGTTTGCAGTTGCGCAGGTGTATAGCATCAGGTGAAATGTGAGCTGGCATGCAACCTTTTAGACAGCAGGACTGATTGAAATAAGGAGAATGAGATAGAACATCTGTACAGTCAGATGTGCGAGGATGGATCACTGAAAAACACATAGCTAAACGCTGTTTGCATGTTAGCATGCTGACATTTGCTAAGTAACTGGGGAAAGTACAGCTGAGGCTGATGGGAATGTCATTAGTTTTGGTGGTGGTACCAAAGTATTGGACAAACTGAAGGCCATGGGACTAGCATGTTTAAAAACTGAACAACCTTAGTACTAAACAGTGCAAGATTCTCAGTCAAGTGGCATACTCATGCTCTAAAAAGCGGCCCGAGGCGGGAGTGTCATTGTTGATGTGAAACTTTTAGAAAATGCTGGCCTGGACTGGAAGTTTGGGCTCCATAGACAAATTTATCCAGATTAGTGTGGACATATCTTAAATGAATGAATGAATGTGAAGCTGAAACATCCATTCAGTTTTAAAAGGTCCACAACTTCATTGCTCAAAAATAACAGTTTGTGCTGGATGGTTTCTCTACTGATTGTTCCATAAGAGTTCAGCAGTTTCACAAATTTCTTAACCTTAGAGAGGCCGTTCTAACCTGTACTGTCCAAACTGTAAAACCCTCTATTCAGGAGCATCGCAGCCCATGGGACCAGACTCATTAGGAGAGGTGCAAACAAACAAACACACATACAGGAGTTGTACTTTTGATATTGGCAGGATCCTCCACGGATATCCATGCCTGTGAAATAACTCTAACCTTAAACATCATACCACACAGGCAATGTGCAATACTTAGACCAATCTAAACTCAAACTACCCTGACTTATAAAAAATGTCCTGCGCTCAAGTAGCATAAGTTCAGATTAGCACACATGGTCTCAAGCATACCCAGGCGTGCACAGACAATTTTATACTGTACTGGCACCTCACAAACCAAACATACAAGTATACTTGGCATATTGTAGATGAAGGATGTGTTGTTTAACAGCATATAACTGCATGGATGCTCCTAGCTAGAATGAAGCTGTAAATGTCTGCATATGTCTGTCGTTGGAGAATATGCCTTACCCTCATACAACAGACTAATTACATTTCAGCCTTAGTGATAAATGTGGCTCTACTGATTTACTTGCAGTTGCCTCACTGTATTCATAGCCTGTCTTTCCCTGCCTCTCTCTCTCACACACACCGTACACACTGAGTTGAATTCCCCCTGAGCAATTATCTGAGTTCTACAGGTATGTTATGTGTGTTATTAATCTTTTCACTGACTTTGCTGTGACAATACAGCACTTTCTGTGGTTATTTACATTAATTCGTAGTAACCGTTTTGCACTGCAGCCTCCAGGCACAAATAAGCTGACGTACAGAATCCCTGGCAGCTCAAAGTGCGAGTTAGCTTGTTATTGGGGCAGGTGGAAGTTGGAGGTGGGAGATAATTCAACAACGACTTGGATAACCAGTGAAGTGCTTCAGTTATCTGTCACAGTCAATCATATATTAACATGTAATAAGGAACACATTGTATTTATATTTTGCCATATTTAATTTACCTGAAAGAGCAAATATTACACTCGAATGGGTGATGATGGAATTGGTGTAATCCGCTGAAGTCTTGAAGTTTGTCTACTACTGTTGGAGAAGCAGAAGCCTGTTTCTATTATATGATTAATTGAAAAGAAAACTGGACTAAATTTTTGTGAAAAGTTAGTAGAGATACAGCACTGGTATATATGTGGGGTTTTGTGGACTTGGCCGACAATGGCCGTAACCAT
>BRZM01001485.1:146035-252446 GCA_033238685.1 Lates japonicus
GAAGGAGGTAGTATTACCTGCTACTGTATGTGCTACACCGAGCTGATTCTGAACTGTGATGGGAGGCGACACCTTTCTGAAGCAGTAAAAGTCCCCATGAATCACACAGCGCTCACCCCTTTCCCTCTCTCTCTGTATATCTTACTCTCACTCTTTATCTTCCTTTTTCTCCCCTTTGGGACTCAGCCTGTCTGTGCAACTCTCTCTCTCTCTCTCTTCCTCTGTTTGTTTCTCCACTGTCACATGTACCTGTCTTGGAGCACTATCAGCGACATGGGATGTGCAGGGGAGAAATGAAGTGCATTTGTCACCGTTTTCACATTCATACACTCTTCCTGCCACATGCTGTTTTATCTCTGGCTGTGTCTTTACGCCTGTCTGTTTCTCTGTCTGGTCCTTGCTCACTGCTGGGTCTCATCACTGCAGTTGATGTGTGGTTGAACAAACACATCAGACCACAGTAATAAGGAACATTTTTTGAGCTCCTTGTTTTTCACTGTTTAAAGAGTGGCACATTTGCTACCTGTCTCAAAAAAAGAGAAAAAAAGAAAAGAAAAAAAAGCTATTATCTGTTCAGACACATATAAAGTGTCTGTTTTCACAACAGACTTGAGTCTGTTGAGGACACAGCAGTGCATTTTTAATAGTAGATAATATTGAAATGACAGTGTAAGCAAAGACTGTGTTTGTGTGGTCACTTGCAAAGAGGAAAAACAGATCTAAAATAGAAGCTCCTGAAGCAAGCAGCGAACACTGCTGATAATCGGAGCTGACATGCTACTTCGTGTGTGCAGGGGCAATGGGAAAGCCGCACTTCAGGGTCCCGTTGCGTGCACATGTGTATTTGTATGTGTGGTTTTATGTGTGACTGTTTGAGGGCAAAGGAAAGCCTACTCCAGGGGAGAGACAGAGGGGAATGATGATGTTGATTGATGTGAGGAGATGTGCTCGGTGAGCAGAAATAGGCTCTGACAATCCCAAATTCAAGCCTTAGATTTCCCCTGTGTAGTATCTGCAGCTGTAACACATGATTACACTGGAATCATCTATTTTGACCTTTGACAATAGGATCTAGGGTCCCTAATACAGGTGTAGCTGGTGCAGCTCAAAATGCACCAGCAGTACCTGTATTAGGGACCCTAGATCCTATTGTCAAAGGTCAAAATAGATGATTCCAGTGTAATCATGTGTTACAGCTGCAGATACTACACAGGGGAAATCTAAGGCTTGAATTTGGGATTGTCAGAGCCTATTTCTGCTCACCGAGCACATCTCCTCACATCAATCAACATCATCATTCCCCTCTGTCTCTCCCCTGGAGTAGGCTTTCCTTTGCCCTCAAACAGTCACACATAAAACCACACATACAAATACACATGTGCACGCAACGGGACCCTGAAGTGCGGCTTTCCCATTGCCCCTGCACACACGAAGTAGCATGTCAGCTCCGATTATCAGCAGTGTTCGCTGCTTGCTTCAGGAGCTTCTATTTTAGATCTGTTTTTCCTCTTTGCAAGTGACCACACAAACACAGTCTTTGCTTACACTGTCATTTCAATATTATCTACTATTAAAAATGCACTGCTGTGTCCTCAACAGACTCAAGTCTGTTGTGAAAACAGACACTTTATATGTGTCTGAACAGATAATAGCTTTTTTTCTTTTCTTTTTTTCTCTTTTTTTGAGACAGGTAGCAAATGTGCCACTCTTTAAACAGTGAAAAACAAGGAGCTCAAAAAATGTTCCTTATTACTGTGGTCTGATGTGTTTGTTCAACCACACATCAACTGCAGTGATGAGACCCAGCAGTGAGCAAGGACCAGACAGAGAAACAGACAGGCGTAAAGACACAGCCAGAGATAAAACAGCATGTGGCAGGAAGAGTGTATGAATGTGAAAACGGTGACAAATGCACTTCATTTCTCCCCTGCACATCCCATGTCGCTGATAGTGCTCCAAGACAGGTACATGTGACAGTGGAGAAACAAACAGAGGAAGAGAGAGAGAGAGAGAGTTGCACAGACAGGCTGAGTCCCAAAGGGGAGAAAAAGGAAGATAAAGAGTGAGAGTAAGATATACAGAGAGAGAGGGAAAGGGGTGAGCGCTGTGTGATTCATGGGGACTTTTACTGCTTCAGAAAGGTGTCGCCTCCCATCACAGTTCAGAATCAGCTCGGTGTAGCACATACAGTAGCAGGTAATACTACCTCCTTCTCGCTTTATCTCGCCTTTTTGTCTTTCTCTGTCTCATCTGTCATCTCTCCTCCTCTCAGAAATTCAGACACAAACACACAGAAATAGAAGATTGAATTTAAAAGAGAAAGGTCCCCAGAAGCAAGACAACCTCAAAGATTTAGACCTGTAAAGCATTTTTCTGAGCATTTGCCCATGCTATGTTTTCAAAGAGAAGGCCACAGTGAATGTTAGTGACATTGAAAAACAGCACTTACTGAAGATTATACAGTGAACAAAGGCAGTGTGAGTAGCAGGTGCATCAAAAGTCAAGGACAGAGATTTCCAAAAAAAAACTTGCCTTAAGGGAGAATCCTAAAGAAGAATTCAAATTACTTTCACTAAGTGACAGTTTTCTACAATACAGCAGCAGTGCATAGCCAAATGAACAGCCTTCAGAGTTTTTCTGCTGTTATTTTATACGATACGTATGCAGTAAAAGCATTCATGGAAATAAAATTTGTAAATTGGATTCCATTGTTTTCAATAAAAGCGGGAAGAATCTGTGATTGTTCAACATATCTATATATATCTTCACAACAGTGTGATTGCAGGAGGCATCCTTGCTATAATGAATACAATTGTGTCTAAATTCACTCTTAAATATCAGTAATGACCAACCAAAATCTATTAGGCTCTTGTGCCCCCCGGAGCACAGACCAACAGAAGGAGTTGTCAAGATACATGACCAAGTCTGGGGAGTAACAGAATTGCTGCTTGTTTGCAGGGCAAAACTGAGAAGTAGGTCAGCGGTGCATCCTGATGCAGTGACGCACGTCAGTCCAGGATGACACAAAATATGCATCATCATGGGTTTACACATGTGGGCGAATATAAGGCTCAAATGTGTTGATGTACACCATCCACCACCAGCATGTGTTTCCTTTTAGACATCATGGTAGAACCCTATTTGTGTTCTAAACATATACTATTATATCAGTGTGTGTACATTAAAAATTAAATAACAATTTATGTTTTGGCTTTGAGTTTGTACAATGAGTGCTCCCTTTAACTTTGGGCATCATAATGGAGCTACTTGCTACACCACATAGTCTGAGAGAGAGAATGAGAGAATAATGCTGTAATGTCCTGCTTCGACTACTGCAAAGCACTTTTTTTATCTGTGTAAAATAGTCAACACTGAACTCAGCCACAAGATTACTGACCAAGACCAAATGCTCTCTCAATATTTCACCCCTGTGCGCCTTCGAACACTGGCTACCTTTCCATTTTCTCATTATAAATGGTCATTGCATCATAAAGCACAACTTGCTTTGTTACTTTATGGCTCCTTAGGTTGCCTAACAAAAGGTTTTTGCTGTCCCAGCATCTGTATTGAACACTCTAAGGGGACAAAGCCTTTACAGTGAAAAAACTGCTTAAAAATCACCTCTTAAAAATAATATTTTAGCCTTGCTTTGACCTCTACTTGACCATAATTTGATTTCTCAAAGTTATTGATAGTTTTTTACTAATCAATTTAAATAGTCCTTTTACTTGATCTCATATGTATTTCTTACTACGTATGCCTTTTCTTCTCTATTCCCAGGTTTTAGTTTCTGTTCTGCATTTAGATACTGTTATAGAAAAACACAATACAATAACTGTATTACTACAATCAGGCAATAGCCTATAGATAAAACATACACATAAACCACCAATCAACCAACAATCTAAAAGAGTAAAAGGCATTAAAAGGTGTTAAACTACAGCCAGGTGACAGTAATCAAATGATTACTCCTAAATATTCCCTCTTCTAAAAGTGCTTGTCTGTAGTGTAAGGAGTTTATATACTGATTTCAGGCAAATAAAGGCAAAGGTTATGCAAAGTTAGTGTTAATTTTGTATTTCCATTCTTTTTTTATGTCATGAAGGCAGCAAAAAACAGAATCTCATCTGCTCTTATACAAAAGCCACTTTGTCAACACATAATTGCACAGTATTCTGTTTGACTGGATCAAAGTGCTTACATACCTGTCAACATAACTGTAATGCGAGAGAGTTGATGGAAAATTCACACACATAAAAATAATCTTAAAGGGAGTGGAGCTCTCAGAGTCAGTGAGGAACACTTGAGAGGTCAACCATAAAACTGTAATCTACGCCTGCACCACACACTGGAAATTGCTATATGACTGCTTCCTCTGCGATGGCCCTCTCTGCTGACAGTATCAAGAGCGGTTAACCATGTCTCATAAAGAAAACAGAGAAAATACTGTAGGTTATATCAGTATTTCCCCTACCTCTAAACTGCCATGAATAAAAACTAGTTTTAAAATTAATGTTATACCTTAGGTTAAAGTTGTCTTTAATTGCCTTTTGTAAAAAAAAAAAAAAAACAATACCATCACTGAAACCTGAGTATTGACTGGTTTCTTGGTGAACCAGTTGAGTTTCATCTAAATAATATCTCAAGTGACAAATCTGTGCACACGAACATGGACACTGTATTTTTTTTAAATGTTTTTTTTTTTTGGCAGGCTGCCACCATCTGTATGCTAGATCATACCGACTACACACTGAGTGCACTGAGACAGATTTGGTCATGATTCACTTTGTCTGACAAGATAGTCCTGACAAACTTTCCTTCTCATTAAGCATTTTAAATCACTTTGAACCAACCTTGCAAATTACAGCAATTCATATTAGAGGCAGGTTTTTGAAAGAAATGTCGTGCCTCATTTCCTCTAATGTCTTTGACTGGGGAGACACACTGTTAATAATACATCACAGCCTGAGCCTTTATCTTCAATCAATCAGATGATAAAGTCCGGCTTTATCATCAGTGTTTCATTAATGTTGCTTTGAACAGGCAAGATATGTGACCTGTTAAGAGGCAAAAAGTAAACGTTCATGCAGCTTGTTTGTACTTTTTTCTATCACTAATCTACCTTTTGCATCTTTGCCTTTAAGTATTTCCAAAAGTCTGTGCTTTTACTTCTGCAGTAATTTTACTTTCAAAAGGCACTTATTTATGCAAGTTTTGTCTTTAGATGTAATACTTGTGTTATACACATATAAACACTTTCTTCTAATATAATCCTAGAGATGTCACAGGGAAAAAGCATTGATCAACTTGATGATGTGCGTTAAAGGTTTTACTTCCTCAAATTTAATCAACTGCAGCTTGAATCGGTGCACTCTGGAAAAGTCATCCACTGACTTAAAAACAATTTAAAATTCAGAGACCATTCCTCCCCCAAATGCTTGCCAATCCATCCAGTAGTTGGATTATTCAAAACTACAAAAGTTAACTTCACAGTGGTGCAAGAGGAAAAGTTAGGGTATCACCAAAGTTGTTAGGATACGTCCTCAGGGAGCCTGTACCAACACCTCTAAGCAAACTTAAAGCAGAGTAATATATCAGTGAGAATCATCTTTATCAGACAATAAGGTGACAAACACTAGGAGTAAACTGGTGCAAAAAACTTTTGGTTGAAGAAACCAATAGCATATTGTTTCTTCGTGTCGGAAAAGCTTTATGTTAGAAGCTTTGCCGACACGAAGAAACGATATCTTATTTTAGTCATTGCCCAACTTGGTAACCATACCAGACATCTTCAGACTCTTAATACAGGATTTGAAGAGCTGCTACCGCCATGGTGGTAATAGTTGGTCCACTCTTCTCTCTGACAACACCATTGTCACTGATAATAGTTTTTGGAGCACTGCCAAGTTTAACCCTAGAGCTTGGGTCACTGATAGTTTATAAAGTGGAGTCAGAAACACACCTGGCTCTGGTGATGGTGGTTGGACCACTGCTAATGGTGAAGGTGGAGTTTTCACCACAGCTCGCAATGAAGATGGAGCCTGGCCTGCTGCTACCACTGAACAAGTGTCGGCCACTTCAGTGTGTGGTGATGGAGACTGAGTTACTCCAAAGTCTGATGCTTGAGCTCAAAGCGCTGATGTCTGTGGTGATAGAGCTTAGGCCAGAGCTCATGGTGACTCCAGAGCTGGCTGACACACCACAGTTTGGGCCACTTCTAGTGAAAACGAATCATAGAGCACCTCTGACTATGATCTTGGAGCCCGGGTTGAGGTGGACCCTGAAAACTGGACACCAAACTCTGTGGTGCCCAGTAATTCCAAGAAAACTTTTTCACCCATCACACAGGTGGGAAAAAAGAAAAAGAGGAGAAATATTAACTTAAATGATGGAGCAGCAAAAGACACTTCTTGACTCAACCCTCACTCCATTTTCTTGGATTAGACATGAGGGGACTGTGGGCTACACAAGCAACACAAAGCCTTTGTGTAATAGGAATCTGTTTGGCTGACACCTGGAAGTTGCTCAGTGCGTTCCTGTCTTCCTGATTGTCTGGACCAGAAGTGTACAATTCTGTATGCACTGAATGCACATATACTAACACTTCTTTGTTAGTTGTGTGGTCTTTCTCTGGTTTTCTCTTTGGTAGTTGACCTGAGGTTTTGGTATATTATATTTTTACATTATGTGGCTACAAAGTTTTAAAACATATCTACTATTGACTAACGGGTTACGCTCCTCATTAATGGGAGACAGTGATGTGAATAAATCACTACAATCTTGAGACATTTACTTCTCAGTTCAAACACCAAGATAAAACACTTACTGTTTTCTCAGTCATTGTTGAATCTCTGCTAGGCTACAGCAATTTCTTCTTTACTATCTGTTTTTCTGGTACTTTTTATGTTTGTGGCCCTTTCATGAAATATCTTCCTATAGTATTTTAGTAGGCGCTAGTCTTGTATTTTTTTTGAAACATTTGCACAAGATTATACTCCGTGCAGACTCTGTGGTACTACACCATATTTTCTGTGATGAACTAGGAGGCCCAAAGTACAGGAGGGTTGTAATAGAAAAGCATATTCCCCATCCTACCTGAAATAAAATCAATTACAGCAAGGTGACTCGCTAGATACATTGTTTTACTGTATCTGATATTATAACAGTTATTAGATTAACACAGACTCTAACTTTCCTTTTTGTCCTTATAATTCTATAAGAAGGACTAAATCTTCTTTTCCTCAACACACCTATGGCCAGTCTTAACGACATGGTGCAGTACTTTTTGAAGTCACATTGAATTCTGTCAGGATAGGGATAAACACAGAACAAAAAATATCCTGAAGAAGTTAGTGTCTGATTTCTCCACATGGGAAAAGTTTCAAACCACAGACTGTAGCGTGTTAAAATCGGTAATGTCCTGTCCAATGTAATTTCCATTATATGATTATATTATGTCATATCATATTATGTAGTTCGTCAGATAAGATAGATGAGACATAATTATCTCCATGACCTTAATAGTCTTCACTAGGATGTTGCAAGAAGGAATTGTGATAGTGCTGCCCTGACAGTATGCTGGTACAAATAAAATGTGTGTATTATTATTATTGACATAGAGGCAAAATTCTGTGCACATACACTTGACATTCATCAAGTAATACCTAACACATTTGTTGTTTTAATCATATGTGTGGCTTCACACTTGGTGTGTGTCGAGGAAGGACAACCTCCCCTACAACAGAAGAAGGCAGAAACAGATGGATCACATGAGAGACAGAAATTAGAAATGAGTGTGTGTTAGTGTGATGGTGTGAAACCACTGGGCTCATTGTGTTGGGATTTTCCCAAGGCAGTGATCAACGTGGCTTTCTGCACACACCAAAAAACAAACACAAATAACTTGGGGCTACTCATCTGGCCCTCTTCCAACAACCCATGACCACAAGGCTAGGCGAGCCTTTTTTTAATCAGAGCCCTCTTGTTGGCAGGCATACAGTCAATAATTGGTACATGTTTGCTTGTGCATGCAGGAAGCCTGATCTAAACAAAGAATAAGTATTTTGTAAATGATGATCTAGCGACTCAAGCGTGTATATTGTATGTACACATACAGTCTAAAGGATCGATATAAACTGAAAAGGAACAAGGTCACCACCATGTTGGTGAAGCCAGATTGACATGTTGCTTTTAAAGTGCACTTAAACCTCAAGGCGAGCGTCTAAGTTCAAGTGGGAAGATAATAAAGTGAAGTAGATACTGGCGCCAAAGATGAATGATAAATCAGAAAATACAGTTATTTCCTTCTTCTATTTCCAGTGAGTCATTCATTTTCACAGTTATGTTTATCCTGGTATCCATTCACGATCATGTAATTTATTTTGTTGTTACAGTTATGTGCCTAAGATGCTGGTCAGTGTAAAACATGCGGCCTATAAATGCAGACCCACTTGCTTGTGCAGGTCAGTTGTGCATCAATCACTTAGTAATGTGTTGGCGGGGAAGAGGAGGGACGGCGTTCCCCACTGCCACTCAATACAGGCGACCAAACCGAGCTTTCGTGTCACTTCATCCCTTTCCTTTATTATTTCCCTATTTAAGGAGACAACATAACCAGTAACAGGTAGAAATAGATCGGCCCCTGTAAATGCATTCTCTGTTGTCTGGGTCTTTTCACACACTGCCATTTCGAGACGCGGGGGTCGTTTCAACTTCTCTGTGAGCTTGTTGGTAAGTATTAAGTAAATAGTTAAGCGTTAGAGGAGTAAGGTACAAGGGCAACAGAAAATTCGGGAGATCTATTTTATGCTCTGTTGTATGGGACAGACAGATAAAAAAATCCTCTTACTGTTACAGGAATACATTATGCAGTCTACTGTATGTTGGTTGCTTGGTTATTTTCTCACTGACAGAAATCCACATTTCTTGTAGCAATTAGGACTTAGATTGCTAATGCAGATGATCAGTTCATGTGGGGCATGCAAACTCTTTACTCTTGAAATTCGGTAGGAAAATGTGTTTATTAACAGTGTTAAGAAATATGATATAATTTCTTCTTTGCGTTCTGAATTAGTTAGATGTGTAAAGCAGTAAGTAGAAATTTTGTTTGTAACACCTAGACTAATTCCAGTGTGTTGCCAGAGAAAACGTGTAGTACATAATGTATAGTCACAAAAAGTGAGTTGTATTTTTTTGTTCCGTTTTTATGTGTAGAGGTGCCACTGCCATATTTTTACCATGTTGTCAGCAATTTCACGGTATTTCCTGATGCTTCCTGTTTTTCAAAACTATGACTGGAATTTGTCATATTGTCATATATTCATTTTATATAGACTATACTTTTACAAATTTCACAAGCATTGTCTTGAGTATACTTCTTCTCTTTCTTTTCCTATCCTCACGAATACTAATGGAAGTTGTAGACCACAGGTGCCTGTACCTCTGTGGCCACCCTCTGTGAATAGGTGGGAGGTGACTTGTGTGTAACTACTGTTGCTGCATTACTGATCAGTTTTAGAGGGCTTACAGGCTGCACTAGTTTTGATACTGAAACATCTATAGTGATCCAAATTTTTAGGATTTATAATGTCTAACATTATAATGTTATGTTTGTATTGTGTGTATTTATTTTGCCATTATAACGATATTCCACATATTAACTGTCCATAATCACACACAGAATGCAAGCGATTTATTACCTTGAGTATTTGTTGTTTAAAAAAAAAACAATTATACAGTAACATATTGAGGATGGCAAAGAAAGCTAGCTGAGAAAGCAACATCGATCACCTAAAGTTGTTTAACACTTGTTAGCAAATCATAGCTATTTATATGATCACTAAGCTGGAGCAACGATAGCATTTTATTTGGAGCAGTGTTTTTGACCACCTGTGCAATGTCCAGTATTCACTTGTGTTTTAGCTCTCTGTTTTGGTCCACTGCTCAAGAGGAAATGTCGCTCTTTAGCGCAATGCTCCACTATATTTCACTAACTTGGCACTATGTGCCTGGCGTTTGTAGTTCTCGACAGGTTGTGTCGCTCAATTTTACAGGCACTACGATAAAATGAACAACTGCTGCAGCTGAAACTGAAGTATGTAGTGACTGAACAAAAGCGTTGAAAATGAAACCAAACACTGAACTGAAAGCTTTGCAGAGGTGAAGTTAACTGTGGATCCGGTGATAATTCTCTATTTTCTCCTCCCTCTCCTCTGTTTCATTTCTCTCCAGACAAAAGTGAAGTCCAGCATCACAACAAGTGGGTGAGTGTTTCTCAGACAAGGAAAAACGCTCAAACAGAAAATGTTTGTTGGGCTGGTACATAGAATGTGTTATCGTTAACCTTTTTTCATGAAAATGTGGTATTATGTTTACGTTAATTGTGACAATACAAGCTATGTTGCGCCGTAGTTTATGCACGTCCTTTGGCTGTAGAAAATATATTTTCATGGTATTCAGAGAAAAAACTGAACAGCGAGTAAACGAAAAAGCTGACAGTGGTTCTTTCCAAATCCTGCGCTGCTAGAGAAGAAATACGGACTCATGAGTGCACTGTGCTGGATGGGCATTTATATGGAGACATCTTCTCAGCCCAAAGGCAGAATACCTATGCCTGCATGATCAGGCTGAGGATAAGGTCAGGAAATACAAACAGGCAGAGCCACTGGCCCTTAGTGGGGATTGATGAGCTAGTGAAGAAAGCACCAAGCTGTTTTTCCATTATGTTACCAATAAGCCAAAATATACTCACAGTACAGGTCCAAAATCACTAACAATAGGAGTGCTGGAGATATCATTTATTACTCTGACCTGAGCAAGTGCGTGCTTACTGTCATTAAATTAAATGACTAAGAATATTTCTATTTTCATTAAAGACTCTGGATGAAAAAAAAAATGTTTAAGTTTTTAAAATTCATGAGGACTTGTGTGCGTTCTGCCTAAGTGCACAAGTTTACATCATTAAAACAACCACCAGCTGTGCAGTACTAAGTCTTTGTAGGACATGGTTAGTGGTCACCTTGCATCATGATAGTCATGTCAATAATTGATGCAAATAAACAAAATATTATAAAATATTATAAAATAATCGTTGTAAAATGTCAACCATTAAACAATCACTTGAATCTAAATTACTTCAAGGGAGCAAAAGCAGCTGACACTGTCATCATCATTTATGACCATCATCATCATGAACTTACATCATGCGACATAAACACAGGGTTGCACACACATTGTGGCGCTACACACAAATAAATGACACACACAGCGCCATTAGACCAAGCAATGTGATGGTGGACGAAGACAGGCAGAGCTACTGAGCCTCTAGAGAAGCAGCAAAGGAGGGGACTACACTTTACAAAAGGCAGTGCCTTTAGCTGTCTGTACCCAGCAACTGGCCATGTGTGCACCTTGGCCTGGGAAAACGCCCTGGGCAGTGCTGGCAGAATAGAGCGAACCAAGGCAATAGTGCCCTCTGGTGGACAAGTTGCTTCAGTTAAGGTCACAACAGTGGCGTTCCCTCACGTTACAGGGATGCTCAGTCGGCTTAAGAAAATATTTGGAGCTGCTTTCTTGTTCTCCAGTTTTCTTGCATTCCCTCTTCATCTGAAATCACGTGAGGATTTTTTTTCTAGCCTGTTTATTTAGCTTCATTTTTTCCAAAGAGATGTGTTCTTGCAAGGCGTCAGATGACACATTTATTTTTCTACTTTTTCTCTAGCCTGTGAATCACCTAACCAACTACATTGAGTCCTTGGTAGCTGGTTTAAGCAGTTTATTACATAAGACTGACAACATTATATTAAAAATAAAACTGACATAATGCCGAATAATATAAATCTGAACACTTGAAAAAAAGCGTTTGTGATTTGAAATAATTTTGCAAATAGAAAAGCGGGTAAAGAGGCTGTTGTTGTGGGTAGCATTGTAACTGGACACTATCAGCTAGATTTGTGATTTGAATATTTAGACTAGTTATGCATACAATTGCTTCTTAATGCAATGGGATATATATACATATATATATATATATATATATGTGTGTGTGTGTGTGTGTGTGTGTGTGTGTTTAATACAGAACATCTATATGGGGCTCTCTGATTCTCATCATAGATATTTCCAGTTTGACACGTGTTGGACTGATCTAAGCTTTGGTCACTTATTTCTTTCTCTCTCTATCCTCCAATTACACCATCATTGATAAGATGTAGTGCAGCTTCTTCTCTTCTCAATGAACACCTCATCAATAAAGTTCGGTGGCAAGCATTCATTTCCAACCCAGCTCTCAGTGCTTGATTACCATTCTCTCATTACCACACATTCCTGTAAATGCATACACTGAGCTGGCAATCACAATCTGTTTCCCTTTTCTAGTGGTGATAAACACAAGCTGCGCACCTTTTAGTTATTTATTTATTTGTTACATTCACATGTATATACTTTTACATAACTGCATCACATCATGATGCTGTTGACTAAAAGTACATTTGTAGTTGGGGGAAATGCAGCAGGTGGAAAATCTAAATCATGTGTTGCATTGTGTGACTTGCCCTTTTCCTCTAGCGCCACAAGCAATTACACACAGAAAGACCACCACTTCAGGCAAATATGAAAATGAAACCATGTCTATAAGACTTCCAAATATCCCTCTTCTGTTTCAATTAGTAACTCTAGGGCAGCTACAAGGATATTGACTTTGTTATTATGTATGTGTGTTACCTACACATCTACTATTGGGGATGGATAGGTTCAAAGCGAGCAACACCGTTGCACATTGATCTCCCTGGTTGGGAGTGATAGGATATCTGTGAGAATTATCACCATGAGTAACCATTTCATTTATGAAACAAAAAAGACATATACACTTTAATAGATATTGGCTTTAACCCAACAAAAGCTGGTAATTCATACACATGAAGTACTAACTGTTTAGTAGCCGAGTTTCCTTGTAACAACCTTAGGTGTCAGCAATACTGCTTCTGATTTCTTTGTCACTGTATTTACTCTAGGATGACTTGCACAGGCATGTGCTCTCATTCCAGTGGCCTGCTACACATCATATTATATATTTACTGCAGCTCAAGGCTGCTGAGTAAACCTTTTTACATTGACCACCAGCAGTTGAGGCTGGTGGCTTGACCTAATGCTCACCAGTCATAGCAGGTCAGGGCCTGGCATCTATCTTGGGGGCTGCTCAGTTTGTTTATTTTTGGTTTTGCAGTGTAACCTGAAAGGCATTAAATAACTAGACGTATCTAAAATCATCTTTGTGGAGTTATAGAGAATCTACACTCAAAGCAAGAAATATGCTAATAGCAACACCTGTATAACATTCGCAGAACCACTGATGCTTTGATATAACACATGGGTGTTATGATTCCTGTATTCATATATAATTTCATATGTGAATTTCCGTGTGGATTAATAAAGTTTCTATCAATCTAATCAATCTAATGTTGCATACTCCATAATAAGATGGCATAGGTGTAAATGGAATCAATTCTGTGCAGGAGCAGAGTAAAGTCAAAAGATAAACCAGGCTGCCCTTTTTTGCAGGCGTACAGTTAATTACATTCTAATCCCACCACACTGACATTTGCTCAGAAATTAATCATGGCACAGACGTCGCCATATTATAAAGCCACCGAATCCATTCAGGAGTCCCCTACTCAACATACAATGACGCACACTCCCAAGACAAGGCGATGTCAGGCATACACACAAGATTACAGAATTACACACACTTTGATCAATTACCAAAGTGCAGTTTATGTGTCATTGCAGTGAACGTGATAAAATCATTTAACATAGTCATCACTGTGTTGCTAAATGTCATTAAGATTAGATTGTGATCATGTTTCGAATGCTTTAATTGCAACATGTCGGTATAAATTGTGTTGTAGTCAAACATCATTGTTAGCTTCAGTTGATTCATTCAACATAGATATTTCCCTTAAAGGCAATGTCACTAATGCACACATGTTCTTTGTATTTTTATCAATTATAGCTCTGTAGAAACTTTCCATAAAGCTTTTGGAATTGAAAAGATATTTTAAATAAAGAAAGTAAGTCTTTATTTTTGGGTTTTGTATTTGATCATGTAAAAATTTACTATGCTACTTTATGTCAACACAATAATCACACATTATGAAACGCAGAGCTTTTAGTCGTTTACAACATTGCCAAGATATCAAACAAATGGTATTAGCCAATGTCTTGAGGAAACAAATTGAAACAAAACAAAACAAATTGATTGCAGTAACAGGAGAAGGCTTGTGAAGGGGTTGCTGTACTTGTGATTTATCACAAAAACAGAGATGCTTTTGAGTGTGAGGAATCTATTTTTGTAAACATCTGACATCAAAGATACCAACAGCGTTGTTGGTGAGCCAACTAAATTTCAGCTTTCCAAAACACAGAGCCAGTCACAGACTAGCGGCACTGTCAGCATAGTACGAGGAGCTTCAATTGCACTGACCTGGCATTAATCAGATGATTGACTGGTTTCTGGTGGAGACCTTAAACTGCTGGTGATTGTCCTGACCACATGCCAGGAGAGAAGAGAATCAAGCACCCCTGTAATGCCATATGTTATTATTAGCTGTAATATTTACAGTGCTTTAAAAATGGTTCAATGAGTATTGTTAATTGCTGCTATTTATCAAACAGGCATTGTGACATGGACTCTGTGACAAATCAAAATGTTAATTAAATTTTGATGCCATGTATTTTACAGTTTACATTTTACGTATTTGATTTATGGGGAAAAAATAATAATAAGGACTGGGTACCTCCAGAGCACTCCTACTAAGGCTGGCATTTAATTAAAAAAGAGTGTATGTGTTCTGTTCACAGATGCTGGCCAAAGTCTCTTTTCAAGGATATATAGCCTGTAGTAGCTCATTATATATATAGTGGTTACACAATCATCTGCTTTAGTGCTGCTTTGACAGTTCTTACCCTTGAATTTAAAGTAGTGTCACTTACTTAGTTGCAATTTTGCTCTTTCTTAGGCATTTAAATTCAACCATTCTTCATTGTAGCTCATACCGTTGACTACTTGCCTTGTGTGTCCAGTTGAAGTGAAATCAGCACATCAATACAGACAGGACATTTCTTATTCTGATCTTGATATATTTTTGTTTGTTGTCAAATATATATCAGTTTTAGAACTTTTGGCACAGGCAACTATTTCTTCTCATATTTGTGATATATTCTCTAACATTTTCAGGATGCTATTATTGTGATCTATGTTCAGCTTGGTTGTAAGACAAATTCCACCTCAGGGACAATAGAGTTAAAGTTGAGTCCACACACATGCATACACACACACATTAATGAACTCATTGAGCACTACTGTAGCACAGACACTTGTGGTTTTCGGTTGTGAAACAAATATAGTACTTATGGAACTGTCTTTGTTATAGATGCTTATTAATGTTTGGGTATCTGTGTCCCCAGAAAAGGGCAATCTCTCTCTATCTATCCCTCTCTCTCTCTCTCTCTCTCTTTCCTTGTTGCAATTGTGCAGTTTAGCCACCAAGTGTAGCTGTAACTCCACCTATGCTAAATCTTAAAGCAACGGTTATCAACAGCTCATTCGGTCAGTGCTGTGGTACAGAAACATGTTTCCCGCCCACTATACTCAGGAGCTCTTACATAATGTTACAGGGATTCCTCAGTGTGACTCCTGCTTTATATTCAAACATTTACACACCTGTGAAACCAAATCAATGAGTCTTACATAGTCAACATAAGATGGGGGATAAATGGCTTCTAGGATGTAGTGCTCCAAACATTTCAGAAGGGGCACAGTTTTACTCACACATGAACAAAAGGCAAATATGTGGAGAGCATATAGACATTGTGGGATTTCACAGTACAATTGGTGTTGGGAGTAACTAAGGGAATCATATAGTTACACTATATGAATATTTCTACAGAAAAACACGAGGCCCATAGATGAATAAGATGACTCCCACAGCCTAAAGGAAGGTATGATCAGCTTTTTGAGCATGAAAAACCCTCTGTATAACAAGTTGTGTGTAGGTCACAAAAGCCAAAAGACACTTGCCTTTGATCATCCTGTTTGTTCTCATGTCTGTAGATATATACTCCTTCAGCAACCACCTTTAAGAAGGATCTTATTTTCAGCACAGGTATTTAAGGTATTTGTATCTGAGATGGGGGGGGGATAAGAATTCAAGGCACACTGCTTTGTTATTCAAAAAAAACAAAAAAAAAAAAAAAACAAACTATATATCAGCTTAAGTGTTCAGTTCTCTCACAAAGGTAGTAGCAATAAAGTGTAATTAAAATATGAGTTAAAGCACTCATTGTGCAGGAAGGATGTTTTATTATTACATATCATATATTATTAGATCATTATTATTATTATTATTGATGCAATAGCAACATAAGTAACATCTTTGATAGTGTTGCTTATCAGGGTGTGGTTATTACACTGGATTTCTTAACACAAATGTTTGAACTATATAATAAATAATATTTTATTTGTATTTATTCTATTCATATAGTCTCTCTTCTGCTCTGCTGTAACGTGGATTTCTCCCTCTGGGATCAATAAAGCCAAGTCTAAATTTTAAATACTTCAAATACTGTTGCTGTATTGGTTATTTAATCTATAATGATGCATCAGATTGTATTAGTTGGTCGTGATTTGGAGTTTAAATCTTTATTTGTAAGGTAAATATTGCAGACAAATAAATGTCATTAAGTGTGTTTCATATCTGTGTATCTACTTTGGGATAACACACTGTTTCAGGTGTATGCTGTGCACAGAGGAAGAATAATAAGGTCCAAAATTAGACACGTATATGGGCTTCAGATGGCAGCTTTTTTAAGAGCAGTGAATTAGTTGGACACACAGAAAAAGCTTGAGAAAGGGGGGCAGGGGGAGGGAGGACGGAAACACTTTGTTTACTTTGCTTGATCAGATAGCCATATAGTCATTTAGATGGCTCCTAATTGCTGAGTAATCGTCTGATTGTAACCGTTTGCTGCTTGCAATCTGTGTTAGCAAGCAAATACTTTAATCAGGTTTATATCAAACAGTAGCCTGTAAAAACATGACATTTACAACAGAGTGCTATAAAGCTGTGTAAGCCAATCAATAAGCACACACACACACACACACATGTAAACAAGCACAATGCATGATTTAATGTCAGCTTCTCTGCATGGAGCCGGACAAAGGAGCAACACAACACACCCACTAACTCTTCCCTCTCACTCCCCATCTCTTCTTCTTCTGTGTGTGTGTGTGTCTCTTTCTTTCTCTATTAATTTCACATTTGAGAAATATTAAATGCTGAACGTGAGAATGAGGTCCAAATGCTTGGCAAATAACTTCTACAACTAACTACACCTACATGTGTGAGAACTACAACTAGTTCATAGTGGATAACCAAGTCATAAGTTTAATTCATTTCATTTTATTTCTCAAACTTTTCAAAAATAGTGCGATGTGAAAGGTTCTGAATCCCCAAAAATGACTGTGTGCACCCAGTGCGCCTGTGAATAGAAGTGTAACCCCTTTTTATTTGCATGATGATCTTTGACTCTCTAATTCACACTGCTAAATATCTGTGTTTCACTTTTCAAAACTGCCTCATGCCTCTGTGTTTTTTCATGATGGCCAGTGAACACATCCATTGGAGCCATTTTAGGTGGGAGCGCTTACACAACAGCATCTCAGTGGTAGTTGTATGTAAAGGGGGGGAGGATGTTTCTCAGCAGTTTTAACCAGCCGTTTGTAAGCTTGTAACTGCTGCTTCTCATCACCAACCCCCCTTTCAAACCCCAGCACTTCTTCCACCACCAATTAGTGCTAAATAGCCTGTTGTCCAGTATTTCTGTGGCTGCATTCATGCACCACTTTAGTATACTCCAGATAAATGCTATTATATTATTGACTGACATGGCATTGAGGCTCCCTGGATTATCAATCAATCATGTGTTTCAGTCTGTTTGGCAAACAGCAGCTCCTTTCATGTCATTAACTTTCCCTGCTGGTTATTGGATCAGCAAACACGCTGTAGTGCGCATATTCTGTTCGAGCACCGTCATAAAACCGTACACTTAGCCCTCTCCACCGATGACTCAAGCTATCAGGTAAAACACAGCATTGTAAAGTTCTGTGGACCTAAATCAGTGCTTTATGGTGGTAAAACACAGGATGTATTGCTTTCCTGTCTGTTTTTCTGCATCTTTATCTTTGGTCTGCCAACAGGAATGTCCTACAGCGGCGTAAAGGAGTGGTACTCCTCACTGGTCATCAGCTGTTTTTCTCTCTTTCTTTTTAAGATTGATTGATTGATTCTTTCCATTCCCCCCTTTTACTTTCTGTATTCAAAAATACATGAAACTTCTTTAGTCAGTATTGTGCAAGTTACCAACTCTGGAACAGGCCAGACAGTAGCCACCATGTTTAATAGGTTAGAGTTGGAGGTATAGAGTTGAGTAAGTTATATGAGTTCTTTCTTCATTGAGTTCGTTCGTTTCTGGTTCAGTTCATGTTGTATCTTTCCAGCCTGTAAAGATGTTGACTTGAAACACTGTTCATGAGATGATAAAAATGTCTCCCATGCGTGTTGTGGACCAGAGAACTTTCTGTGTGGCAGCAGTTTGACACTGCAAGCTGCATCTTTGAGCATCAGCCATGGCAGTAATTATGCACTGAGGACCTTGTTAGTGATGCACAATATTGAACCTTTTACCAATACCTGATAATCTATAATTTCCTTGGTTATAACTTTAGTGGAATGAGCCTGAAGAACTAGTGTCTGGTGGTTTTTATGCAGTTTGCACTAGAGTCTGATGACAGTGAAAACTAGTTACAACTTAATTGTATGTGCTGGGTTGCATTTTCATCATAGTGAAAATTATGTTTATTACAGTCTTTTTCAAAAACTGTCAATATAATATAATCAAAGTCTACTATTCTTTGATCAAATTTAATCAAAAATTGCCAAAAACTGTTCCAGCTAGAAAAATAATATTTTACATTTTCATTTTAAAAATGTCTGACTGCCATGTCCCCGTAAATGCTTTCTTGGTATCTAAGATACATGAGATAGGAGACATTTTATCTCAAATCTTTGTTGATATTTCATAATAGCAAATACTGATGAAGTATTTGCTATCCTTAACCAGTCTTTGCAGAATGATGCAGTCTCATCTCGAAAGAATCCAGATACCAACACTGTAGCAACCATCCAGATTTTAAAACAAAAGTAGGTGGAAATCAGCCATGCATGTTATTACCCTTCATGACCCTCTTGAAACATGTAGGCTGAGTTGAAACAAAACTTTTGTGACCTGTGTATAAGTTGGAGGTCATCCCGTTCCAGGTTTCAAATTATAACTCACATATTATCTGCGATGTGTTTATCTTACTTTATCTGTGAGAAATAAATATCTCGGGCACTAAATCCTGTTGTTTGCAGCTCTAATGAAACGTCTGTGCTCTTACATCCTTACAGTAGGTGGATCCTTAAAAGATGCTGATTAAAGACAGTTTTAGTGAATGTCAGAAGTATAAACATAAAACATAAATGGTCTGTTATTGATAAAACCTCCCAGTGAGCGATAATGCACACCTAGACCACAGTAATTCAGACAGTTATTAAAACACAAAAACACTGTGACAGAGGCACAAATGTTAGAAAGTTTTATGTAATATATTGTGTGATAACACTTTGACCTGAGATATTCCTGATTCCTGCAAATGTTGGTATTTTTTTTATTTATTTATCATAACCCTCTGTGTGTCTGTGTGAATGACTCAGACGACTTTTGCCCCACTTTGACTTTCTCCTCAGAGCTGCCTCTCTTTAATTTAAGCAGTTTGGACCAAGAGCTTGAATAAAGTGGAGAGAAAACCTTCTGACGCTGTAGATTGTAGATACATCTCCCATTGTTACATAAATATATAAATAAATAGATTAAAAAAAAGAAAAGAAAAGAAAAGAAAAGAAAAGAAAAGAAAACGCCTCCCGGTGTAAATGCTGCAATTTGCCTCTCAGCTGGTAGAGGCAGCTTTGACAACGGCTAAACAGCTCTGAAGCACAAAAACAATCAATACAGATTCTCTGCTCCATCCCGAGCCCACCTGCTCTCTGCTCCGAGTCCCACACAGGGAGGCAACCCCCACCTCCACCATCACAATCACTGTACATGCGCACGCACACAATGACGCGCGCACACACGTATGCAAACGCACACAGCCCTCCTGTGTCAAATACCAGAATTTTTAACATTAATGACATGGCTCTTGCACAGAAGAGAGGCCTCACCTGCTGGAAACTGTCTCTCACCTTGTCTACTGTACATTAATAACACTGATTTCTTTACTTCCATATACACAAGGTTGTTCTTTGAGGCTTTCAGTATGCACAGTAGGTGTTCCCTCTGTTCCCAGCCTCGCTTTCTCACACAGCTCCTGTTATTTATGTGCGTTACCCCTGCTTGACGCCCACTTCCAGGATTACAGCGTCGCTCGCCGTCGGACAGTCAAGCAGACGCCAGACGCACGCAGATTCCTCGCTCGCACTTAGGCTATACACTTTGACTCCTCTTTTTCATATTGCGATGTTGTTGATGCACCCGTGTTCATACTCAAGGTCCATCTGATGCATGTGTCAGGCGTGAGGTGGAGGTTTAACTGATTACATCAAACTCCAGTGTGGTAAAAGAGCACAAAGGTGTCAATCTGGGCCCTGTGATGGGAGATCAGTGGAACAGTAATGCAATGGTAGTGAGTTATTAAATGAATAAAGAGGCAGAGCTGCCGAAGAGTATTGATTTTTCACAGCTCCCTGAGGCTCCGAGGGCTTTCAAGGCAGGGGAAGGACACGCACACACACACACACACAGGCACACACAGGCATGGACACACATGTATGCACACATATACAGACACACATACAGACAGAGAGAGAAAGGTCTAAGAGTGAAAGGATAATGGCCCCAGCAGTTGCAGTCTCACTTAAAACTCAGTTTGGGCTCTCAAGGTTTCCCACCGGGCACCGATCGCCCGATAAAAGGACTCATTCGGAACCAGCCGGGTTTTGTTCTCTTTTGCTCACCCCAGCTGTAATGCACTCAACGTTTTGCACAATGCTAGCCACACTCACACACACCTGCTTTAGCACATGCAGAGAAGCAATATCTGTGTTTGTAGCAGCTTCCTTCACCACCTGGGGCTCAGAGGAGTGGGGGGGTTAGTAGAGAAAAATCTGTTAAAAACCTCTTAATCATAAGAAGATGAAGCGTAACAGGTTTAACAAAAGCTCTGGTGTGATAAATGGCTTCATCTGATTAAGCTGGGCGATTTACCCTGAAGGTGAGTGAATACCAGGAGAACCTGCCAACAGCCACAATATCGAAAACACTATTTTGCTTTGCTAATTCTCAAAATGCACATTATTTGCGTATTATCTCAACTTAAGCACAAATCAATGAGTTACCTAATCCCTCTCAAAATACAGCTTCAAGCACACGTTGCTCAACAGCCTGAAGCCGGAGTGAGCTCTGTGCAGTCATTTTGTTCGACCACGTTGGAAATAACACTCAAACAACGGGCTTCTTTTGTGTGTCATTTTGATGAATGCCCGGGGCATTTTTCAGAGTGCAAATGTGAGGAAGCTGAGATCCATCTTGATTTCAGGAGTCCATCGGAGTCCATAAGGGGAGGGTCAGTGTCCATCTGTTAGCTTGACGTGACACCAAGCCTGCACTAAAGGAAAGACAGACCACTGACCTCATAGTTGGACTGGCGTGGACTGGATCCGTCAGCACAGAGGCACACATCTCTGCCCCCCCCCACCCCACCCCCACCCCCTCCTGTCTGCTTTCTTTCCGTGCACTCGTACATATTCCTGCGAAGGCGTAACAATCCCTCCCTCAGCATCCACAGACATTCAAAGTGATTCAGCCTTTGTAATGAGTCCTGAAAGGCCTCTTGAGTGCAGGAACATGAAAAAGATGCTGGCAATTGCTGGCGTCTTGTCTCTATTAGATGTTGCAGCTCTGTCTTATTGATAAAAACCTTTTCTCAATAATGGCCCTAATGTATTTTCTTTCTTCTTTGCCAATCACAGCAGATGTACACAGGTCTCTCAACAACTCCCATGTCTTTGTGGTTCAGTGGGAGACAGAAAAATGTGTATTTACCAACTGATATCATGATAGTATGAGTATAAAGTCCTCTTGAAAGAAGAATTCTCACTCATGTGTCCTTTATGAAGCAATTAGCGCTTTTTCCAGGGTGTTACAGATTGAATAATGACTTTCTATTCAGCCTTTCTTAGATGCACTTTGTGTATGTGTGTTGGGCTGAGAGAAGAGGCTTGTTTGACGCTGAAGACAAAGCTGTGATGGAGTGTTATTTAGGTGAAATGAGAACGGAAGACAGGAGAGACAGACTGCTTTCTGATATGATATGAGTCTAATAAAGTTGAGTCAGTGGCAGATTGGTTGACATCTAAACCCAAAACAGTAACCTCAGTGCAAGAGCTGACTGTCACTGATATTGAAAGCAGAAGGACTTGAAACCACCTTAAGTTTGGGTGTGACTCAGTGATTTTATATTTCAGGAGTGCAGCAGATTAAACTTTTCATAGCTGACGAACAAAAACATAAAAACAACGTCCATAAACGTATACAGGCTCTATAGCAGCAGGGTTTGAGATGTATCTCAGATGCACTTCAGCACTACAGAAGTAGAAGGCATCCAGACAGACAGATGCAAATCAGGACAGAGAGCATGCAGCCTGAGCAAACAAAAGACGGAGAGACAAACAGACGGCAGCCAGGACAGACAAAAATCCCACTTGTGCTTGGCTGCGCTGGCTGAGCACATTCTCACCATTCAGACTGCAGAGAAATCAATAGTTTTCTTTGCTACATACAGATGATTTTTTTCCAGGGTAGACTCGTGTTCCACTGAAAGATTCAACATTTTTACATTTGGAAGAAGAATGGCCAGTTAAAACCTTCAGCGATGAATGATGAACAGCAGCAGCAATGTGCGTTTCAGCCCTGAGCACAGATGTTGCTTCATATGCCCTTATAATTATATCTGTGAAAACATTGGTACAGTTTCTTGTATCTGTAGGCAGACTAAGACCTGGATAAACAGGATTTCAGGATAAATCTAAACCTACGCTTTCACCAAATCAAGACTGATTAAAGCTGTGATAGTCAGTCGATTAGTCAGTTGAAAGAAAATTCATCAGCAGTTGTTTTGATCAGTTCATTGTTTCAGTCATTTTTCAAGCAAAACAAAATTTGCTGATTCTAGCTTCCCAACTATAAGGTTTTGTTACTTTTATCTGTCATATAGTATAGTGAATGAAATATGGATTTTAGACTATAACTATATGAATGGGTCAGCAGGGGTCTAAAATCTCTAAAACTCTAAAATCACCAATCATCAAATGTGTAGTCTGTATCTGATGTCTTAGTTTGACTTTTTTTCCTAAGCATTCCCTCATCTAGCAATAAAAGCTGTACTTCATAGCAATACAGATATCTTGTACTTTATCTTTGTAAATTGTTTGTTTTTACAGTTTAGTCGGAGACAAAATGTCCATTTCAGCAGAAGGATCAGACTTCAGAACTCAAACAAGTAAGAGTTTGATTGTTTTATACCCTCATTCTAATTTTTGGACATTTAGGAAATGTATATTTAGATAATTGGCTTACAGTGACAAAAAGCTTCACAGCACAACAATAATAAACCTTAATTTTGCCAGATTTCATCACAGCCTGCAATCTGGGAGTTGTCAGGGGAGATCCCTCAGTCTTGACCAAGCAGGCAGCCGCTGCCAGCGTGTATTGCTTTGTTGTTCAGACAGTAATTACAGACAGCTGAGCGAGTTGTATCCACAGGTGCTGTATATCTAACAACACAGAGGAATTAATGCAGTTAGCGTGGGCCGCTGTAGCACTGTCTCCTGCTGAGAGTGTAACCCAACAGGCCTTTAATGCAAAGTGGAGCTGTGAGGAGTGCCGGCCCACGGTGAGCTGATTCAATCCTCCCCTCCTGCCTGTTTTAACACAGGATCCTTTAATGCAGCTCTAACAACATTTGGGGAGTATTTTTAAACAAAATGAAATTGCTGAGGCGCCACCTCCGTCTGCCCCGGTGTGGCGTGGGATACTGTTCCCCCAGTCGAGCGCGCTCAGAGAGGCTGCAGGAATTTAAACTCCTACTAATGAAGATGGGGGGAGTGCCTCTCCACTATAGGATTACATTGTCATACAGCACTATAATGCAACAGAGACCTATGTGGGCAGGAGTCTCATGCAGTGTGGCACAAAGACACAAGCATGGGTGTGTCTTGAGGATTTACTCAAATATTAATAAAGTCAATGTCAAACAGAGGAGTAACATTGGACTTCAATGCAATCTTAATAATTGAATCATGGTTAAAATTTTGCCACTCAGTTAATTCAATTTTTGTTGGTGGAGTGACATTTTGTACAATCAATGATCTTTAGGAGTTTTTTTTGTTTGTTTTTTTTTGTTAATGTACTACAGGAAAGATACAGTGTATGTAGGAAAAAGCTGCGTGCCCACAGTCAAGCCCTCAAAGTCTGTAGGCCACCCCTGGACCCATCTGCAGTCTGTCTCTGTGTTCGAGTCCCTGTGCACGCGTGCTTGTGCACATGTATGTCCTTCATGTGTGCGTGAGTGCATGCGTCTGGATACGTGTTGTCTCATGTCATGGCAGCTGTAGCCTCTGAATGTTTGATGTGACCACAGGTGTGAGGAGAGGATCTGGAGTCTGGAGGTCAAGAGGGTGTGCTTTGACATACTGAGGAGAGAGAGGCACAGGCGAGGGGGACTCCTTGATGTTTGTCCTGTCGATAGCTCTGCTCAGGGGAACATTCTGTCTGACTGTGTGTGGGACTTCCATCATTACTGGGCTCCAGTTTGTCTGTGTGGGCTGCCAATACATGGTGGCCTAGCCCCTAAACTTCTTGTGTACGCAAGCTAACTGGGCTTTTGTTCAGGTGAAGTGTGGCACCAACACAGTCAGGAGGAGGTCATTTCTCACCAGGGCTACCCATGTTAAAATCCTTGGGGACTTGGGTGAATCCCACATATCCTGGTGTTGTATCTAATTGGTTTGTCATGTGTCACAGTGTGTTGATAGAAAAACATGACAGAGTTCTGGGCAGGTAGCCCAGTGACGACAGGATGTGCCAGGTTTATTTTGTGCAGCACTGTGTTAATACAGACGGGGAGCTATGGCTCTATAGGCTCCTCTGGGTGACACTGTTGTCACCCAGTTTCACAAATATCACCTCGCTATGTCATGACACGCACACACGCAGTAAGACCACACACTTCGAGGTAACCCTATCACCATTACAAGGGAATGCCAGGAGATGCAGAGTTTTTCTGCTCAGAGGGAAACAGTGGATGTGTGTTACAGAAAGCCTGGAAACTACATGTGTACTTATTCATTTTGGATCAGTTGGCTTTGAAGGCTCTAGTTTGGTTTTATATTATATATATATATATATATATATATATATATATATATAGATAGATAGATAGATGAATATATATATAATATTCTATATAAATAAATAAATGAAAGAATTGATCTAAAATGGCCCACAGGGCTGGGCTGGGCTGACCACTGTATTTTAAAGTGCTAAGAGACAAGAATACTTTAGAAATCTCAATATCCATTTTTTCATGTTGTGTGAAAAACCAATTCTCTCAACACAAAGTCAAAGTATCATTCAATATGAGTTACATACCAACCACTTATCAACCACTCAGTACTGTTACTGATCATTTTTCTGAGAGTCTTTTTTCTGAGAGGATTTTCAGGTGTTTTGTGTGTGTGTGTGTGTGTGTGTGTACATGAGTATGTGCATGCCTTTGTGTAGAGACACCAAAAGAGAGAGAGAGAGAGAGGGGAAGAGGTGTCGTAATCCATTAAACAGTCCCTCCATCTACGGATTAGGTTAGGCCATCAGGAGATGGCTCCTTCACTCTCAGAGAGGGCCAAGGTGCGGGTCAAGCATTTAGTAATAAGCTCAACTGTCCTATAGTGACATGTTACGAAGGTTACCTGGTTGACCCTGGCCAAGCAACGCCTCTCCACCTTCCTGCATCACTCCACAGATACTATGACAGTGCGCGCACAGGTGACACTTGGGCACGTCCACACACACACATACACACACACACACACACACAGAGGGATCTTTGCACACTTCTGTAACTCTATCTTTCTGTTTCCTCTTTCCATGCTTCCCTGGATTCTTGGGCTTGTCCCAACAAGCCCCCATCCGTCCTCTTGGGAAGACATTACAGTTCATGTGGCCTTTCAGCACTCAGCAAATAAAGCCTTAGGCTTAACTTAGCACTGCCAGAGGGTCAGTTTAGGTGTCTGATATCGCTGGGGTATAATTGCAGGGTCATCTCCTGGATGGTGAGAGGGACTCTGGCCTGGAGCCACTAGCCTCAGTGACCATTCAAGCATTGAAGCCCAACAGAATGCTGATCGCCATTGTCTGGGGCATGTTTGGGTCCCATGATGGATGACATGCACTGATGCAGGCTCTAAGTGATTGGGGAGAAGATTGGGAACGCAATTCACTTACGGTAGCTTTACCCTCCATTCATAAGCAGGCAATCAGAGCCCGATGGGCACGTGTAAGATATTACAAGTATACTGGATATACCAGACCTGCTCTTTTCATATCCTGGTGTATTCTTTGTTGAAACTTCATGCAGGTCTGCACTATGTTGGATTTTGGAAATCCTTATAGTCTTATTGTCTGGCAACCAACCCTGTTTTCATGGCAGTGCAAGACAAGTAGAAATGACAGTATGCTGCATCATTTATAATCCTACTGTAGTTAGGACTTCACTTGAAAATAGTACTGACAAACTCCATTTCCAATTAATATTTATAAAATATGCAATACTTCTAATAATCACCATATAGAATATTTAAGTACATATAAGAAAAACTTGTTGCTATGTACATTTTGCCAAACTACATAGCAACATTAGTATTAACAGTTGTTTACTTCGCTCATTGTGTTTATAAGACAAGTTTCAAATAGGCCCTCTGGATACTGTTACTGTTACTTCATCCTCTCATGTTGGACTGAGGGCTGACTGGACACCACAGTGATTCACTGTTGCAAGTAGTGTGCAAGATGGGTCAAGCCAGTGCTGACTGGTTAGCATGCTAACTTCCAGTGAAAGTGACTGAAATAGAGTAAAACAAGAGTTAACATTGGTGCTTTCCACCACTGAAGACAGCTCTTGGCGAGCAAAGGAATGAAGTTTGATGCTGAGCTGGAAACATTTTCTTCTAGACTGATAAGTAAAAGCTGTTAATGCTATCATGGCTATGCAGTGATATGGCTCACATATAGTACATTTAAGAAAAAACAAAAAATAGGAAAATTATAGATAATCAATCCCCTTATACTATGCGCTGTACTTGCACCCCAATGTGCTACAGTTAATCCTCTTACTGCTGGACAGTTTTCCATTGCTTACAAAGATGTTTCCCAACTCCATACCCTGGAGGCCCCCTCCTCATCTGAGGTCTGAGGATCTGCATGCTTCTACCTGTTCACCTGTTCAAATATTTCAGACTATTTAAAGACCACGCATTTGAAACTTAAAGCCTTGGTTGGATTAGTTACCCTTACCCTCAGGCAGGAATGTGGGAGCCGAGTGCGTGAAAAAATGTCCTTTGACATTTTATACCGTTTCTAATTACAGAAGTGTCAAGCTGCAATAACGAAATGTTCTCTGGATTGATCTGAAAATAACTGTCAAAGAGACCAGAGTTTTTATTCAGCACAATAAACACTGCCCTCACCTTCTTAAAGGGTCTTTGATATCATTAGTCTTATACTGCAAATTCTATTTTATACTTTAGTAATTGTTATTCTGTTTAAACACACTGGGACCAGAGTAACTTATTCGTTTCACTTGTGTTCACATGTGTTGGAATGACTTGAATCCTTGTATACTGGCTTTAGTAATCATTGCTTTGATACATGATCTATTTAAAAAAATAAAAAATAAAATAACACCAAACACTCACGAAACCCACCAGTTCTTTCAAATTTTGAACCTATAACTAGTTGTCTCTTTCCTTTTCAAAGTTCTGGAGAAAGTTGTTCTCCTTCAGCAACTCAACTTTCTTGGAGGTGAGGATGCCGTTTTGCCGTCCATCTTCGTAGATATGGTATCTCCCTTTCACTTTTTAGCTGATGTACACAAATCTACTTGCCAGTGAGGCAAAATAGGGCCCCACAAGAGGTCCTTAGTGGACTGTCTGGGAGGACAGTAAAACCTAGATGTCACTGTGTATGAGAGGGAAAAACTGAAATATTGTGGTCTTTGCACCTGTTGACTTTCTTCGTTCTTCTCATGGTTACCTCACCTGTTAATCCTACATAAAACCTCTCACAAGGAATCTGAGTGCGATGACTGACCCGTGCCCTTTGTAAACATATTCAGCTGTCCAAATTCAACTACTTACAGTTAAACCTTTTCTCTCTTTTACTGACTTTGAATGATGATTTGTACCGTTATTTATCAATGACTGCATTAGCAATATACACGGAATCAATGATCTTCCCTCTGGTCTACAGCTGATTCTAAACACTGCTGCTGGACTCTTGATTTTATGCAAAGAGTGATTCCCCTGTACTAGCATCTCTTCATTGTGGCTTCGGTTTGCTACAGGGTTGATTTTAAGGTGTTATTGTTTTGTTTTAAGTTGCTAAATGAGTTAGTTCTGTTCTGCCTCTCAAGCTTTTACATCTCCACACCCACTAGGGCACTTAGGACACTTTTGGTTGTTCGAGGTCAGACTGTAGCTCAGAGGGCACACCTTCACCAATGTGGCTCCAGGGTGTGGAACATTGGCCCTTCACATTACGGACTGCACCAACAGGGACACTTTTAAGTCCCTGGCTTTTAAACCTGGCAGTCATTTCTTCTTTTTTTTACTCTTTGTTATCTGTGTTTTTATTATATTCGCCTTGATTCTTTTTGTGTGTTTCTCTATATCTATTTATCAATTCTTATGCTGTACAGCAACTTCCATTATTTTAATTATGCTTATAGATAAACTAACTTGACTTGATAGAGGCAACAAACCATAAAGTGTTGGTCTCTAATAAAGAGTTTGCTTGAGTTTTGAAGTCTCTGTAGACTATTTCCTCGATCCACTTATGTACCTTGAAGAGGTAGGTTAAGTTGGTCTTACAAAGCCCCTATCGTTTGGAGGAATGAGTAGTCTGATGGAAAGGCACTGGACTGAGCCATTGCTCAAGGGATTATTTATTAGATTTAACTTAGTGTAATTAGTTCTAGTAACTATTTACTCATGTTTGCATATAGGTTAACAAAGAAGTTCAGTTTGTTTGTTAAATATTTTCGTTGTTAATAAAATGAGCAGATCAGTCTAACTCTCCATACATCACAGTTTATTGTAAAACAAATTTTAAAAAGTTCTCTGTGATGAATACAGCTTAGAAAGTGGAACTAGTAACTTTATTCATTCATTGTTCATTATCTGTACGGCTTATCGTAAAAGATGGCATGGGGCTGGAGCCTATCCCAGCTAAGATTGGTAGGCATGGCACACCCTGGATAGTTATGATCCATCACAGGCCAATACATATGAATAAACCATTCATACTCACATTCGCACCTACGGGAATTTAGGTTACCAGTGGTTTTCCGCGTACATGCCTTTGGACTGTGGGAGGAAGCTGAGATGCCTAAAGCCGGGTAATAAAATTAAATGGATTTAGGTTGGATGGTGGTCACAGTTAAAATGTATTTTATGTTAAAGCGTTTCTTTTAAAGCATTTTTAAACTTATCCTGACTTTTTAAAATAAAAGCTGAAATCCTAGACCTAAAACCCTCAACAATATCTGTTGATTGCAGAAATAAACAAATAAATACAAAGCATCAGCATCACTAGAGATATAAATGATTTTCACTGATTAGCTAAAATTACCAATCCGTCGTTTAATGATAAAAACAGCTGAAATAAACATATTATTATTCCACTAATTAATAAAGTAAGTAAAGCTTATACAGTATGTATGTTACATCTGTTTAAATAATGACAAAAGCATTGCTAAGTTTGGGTTTGCTTCTGTAGTGTTGCTGTATGTGTTAGAGGACCTGTTTCTGAGAAAAGAAGGTTGCAGTCCTGTACTGTAAGTCTTGACAGTGATTTTAATGAAATCTCTCTTATATGAGCTGCATGTTTTCTTTATATTGGCGCCAACCCGTCTGCACAACTATATTTCCTGTCTCAGACTCTTTAATGAGGACACATATGCTGAGATGGAGCTTTCTGAATCAAGTCTTTTTCTAAGATGTATGCATCCTGCATTACAACAACAAAAGATGAGAAGGTATTGATCATTATGTAGCAGGTCTCTTTGAAGAGTGCGGATAATCCTGTGTTGGTTGCTATCTTTAGACTCCTTTCAGGACGTGATACTCCATGAATGTCCTTGATGATTTTGTCATTGATTTCTCCTCAGTACCAGACTGATTTCCTTTGATGAGCCATTGAGTAATTCCAGTTTGTATGTGTCGACTGAGGATGATGAGGCATGACTAACAGAGCAGTGCTGGTACATCAAAGCAATGGTCACCACGGCCATATGTTTTCCAACAAATTGGACTTACAGTAATGTAATCATCATATTTGGTAACTCTGAATTCTAGGAAATATATCTTAAAATGTTTTTTAAGTTTGTATAACTATCTTAAAAGTTTTGGTAACACAGTTCCTAACCCTCCTCATTCTACAGTTAATGGTTTAACTTAGTTGCCTTTTATTTCTCCCTTGTGTGTGTACATTGCACCTCCAAGGCCTAAAGATCCACTGTAGAGTGTTTTAATCCTTCTTTTAGAGTGTTGAATGTGAATGTCATTGAATGTCCTTCATGAATTTGCCATTGATTTTCTTTTCCATAAAACAGTTTTCCTCAGGCTATGTGCCAACAACTGCAACAGGTAACTGGTTCAAACAGAGGCAGTAAAATAGAAAACTACATTGAATTTTTTGTCACATAATCATATAAAAGTGGAATAAGCCTATAGTAGAAATATAGATTTCTCTTATGTATATCAAAGAAACATATTATCATGATTCTTATAACATATATAGCATATTATTTATTCAATTTGCATGAAAATTAATTGAAAATCATTTTGCGCGTGGTGGAAAATAAAGGAATTTTATAAAGATTTTTTAAGAAAAGGCTACTCATACTAATTTGTAGTAAAAATAAAATTCAGGCAGAAAGCTGACAGGAAAGGAGATGAAGAAGAGGGATGGTGTGAGAGAGAGAGATTAGTGTGTTTGGCATATCTGTCTGCGTCTCTCTGCCTTTGATGGCTGGTGTCCATCAGATCTCTGGGCGTGTGACCTCGTACTTGAAGCTGCATTGGGGGAGATGCACACAGACACAGACACACACACACCACGCACTTCTTGTAGGTGAGGATATGGCAAAAACAAGACAAGTGACAGAGAGGAAGCAGGGGAGGAAGACCGATAAGATGTTTGGCTCTCTCAAACAACATTAGAATCACAAATGATAGGAACACCACAAACCGACCAAATTGCTTACAATAACAAACACAAAACAAACATTGCTGTTTCTCTGACGGACAGCATCAGTTTCACCATGGCGTGTGGGTCTTCCGTCTTTGGTCTTTAGGGTCTGGGGTTTGTCAGGCAGCTAGCCTCCTGGGAAGAGACCAAGTCTGGACACTGGAGGTACAGATCCCCCTCCCCTGTCAGCCTGCTTCAGTGGCTTCACACACACACACACACACACACACACACACACACACACTAAAGGCAGACACAGCACACATACTGTTCCTTACACATAGCCTGTAAATAGTTACAACATTACAACAACAGTATTGTGGTCGTCATCATAACCCTCAAACACTGGTAAAATTAATTAAAATTGTGTCTAGCAATATTAAATAACAATATTAGATTTATACAACATTCATACAATAAATGTAACTCAAAATGCTTTATAATATGGAGAAAAATGGTTGTGCAAAGTAACAACAGTAATAGTAGTATATTAATAACCGGTTCAAAGAGACAAGAAAAATCACTAGGGGTGAGAATCATTTGAAAACTTAATGAAATTGGTGCTTTAAACTGGTAAAGCCAAGGTTATAATATTATAATAATATATCTTTAGTATCAATATCCTGTTAGGAAACATAGGCTGCAGCTCTCTATTTACTACTGACTGTGGTTCTGAGCATCAGACCTGCGGTGAGCTCTGAGAATGAACATTATAGCACATAAGAAGTGTATCTGCAATCAATTTGAATTTTTTATTCATTTATTTTCATTAGTTTAGTGGCAAAATAGGGATGGTGGTGCAGCTTCTCAATGAACAGAAATGTTAAAGAAAGTGCATTGGAAATAGTAAACTGCTGAATTAGACATTCATTTTACAATGGATGCTTTTGGTGCCCTCTCTTACAAACCGTCCGTGTCCTGGTACACTTTAGTCACTGTTGATATGTAATTTAAAAGCTTAAGCCACATTCCAGTATAACATGTAGCCTCTGATTTGATCTGAGAGAACCAGGCGCGGACTGTCTCAGATGGTGGAGTGGCAGCCTCTGCTGGCCTCTACACCACATTTACATTTGGTGCCTGTGAGACTTGGATTAATAGAATGTAGGACTGAGGGTTGGAGGCATTTGGTGTTCTACTAGCTTACACTGACAGACCCTCCCTATGTTGACTGTGGTCTTATTACAATGAGGTTTTCACTGGATTGGTAGTTACTGATATTTAAAATGACACTTTGATTGTTTCACTTAGAGACTAGAGACAGACAATAGTTTTGGTTAAGTTATTGCCTGGTTTTATATGCAGTACAAAACCACTGCAAAAAATGTACTGTGATCAACATATGGTGATAAATTAGAGGCAGGAAGAGCAAAAGTGAAGATTACAAAATTGGTGAGATTAAAAAACTTAAGGAAAAGCATTTAATCTGCAAACAAAACAAACAAACAACAGGAAGAGAATTTAAAATACAGGACAATAAAAAGACACCAAATAATTTTAGTATTACCCATGACATAAAACTAAAAATTACACAAAACTCATAAAATGACCAGGGAGATGGGAGAGGTGGGACAGAAGCAGACTACTCTGGTTTGCAGCTCTCCTCTCACATGGGACATGAGAGCTTGATTGCCATGGTGCAGTATTTCTCCAGAATTGCACATATTGATTAGCAGGCGTCTTGTTAAGCAAGGTGAGAAGAAAATGTGTGTGTGTGAAATCACCAGACAATGACTTCTGAGTACTGCCAGTCCTTACACACACACATACATACACACACGAGTATACACCATGGGATGGTCCTTCACAGCTGTGTTTCTGCTCTGTTTTAAAATACAGTTTGGTCATGTTTTGTTTTGGCCGTCGCTCTCATGGTATTATTTAAGTCTCCTCTCACCTCAGACTACACATAATGTAGTAGGTGTGTGTGTGTGTGTTGAGTGTGTTTTTCTGCCGTGTGTGTTTGCTGGTACACATGTACATACACACTCTTCATTTCTCAGAGCCCCAGAAAATAGGCTGATACACAGAAAACCTTTCGTGAAGCAGAAACACGGTTAAGCGAAGATCCTCCCAGAAACAGAGATTACATATATTCCTTGCTTATGCTCGACAGTTTAATCAATATTTGTGCATGAAAACTGTCTCCTTAAGCCCGAAACCAGAAAAGCCAGAGCTCCAGTCTGCTGAGTATAATCAAAAAGACAAAGCCGGAGAGCAGTTCACCGATATTTATCGAGAATATTTGGTGAACACCTACAAGGAAATGTTTTGCTAAATGTTAAAAAAAAAAAAACCCTACTTGTTGTCAAACTGTGAAATCCATGCAAAACCAAAAAAACAATCATGGGCCTGAAAGATACGTACTGAATAAGTCCTTGGGTCCTGGTTTGGCAGCAGGAAGTAGCTCCAGAAACTGTTACTAACAAACTATTATTTAATGTGGCGTGTACCGCTATATTAAACCTTTGAAATTATATTTCTAATCAGATTTCGAGAGGTCCAAGATCAGGAAAAGAAAAACATGAGATTTTGCTTTCAGGTTTGTGGCCTTCTACTTTTCACTCTTGCCAGAACAAGTGTATTTTATAGTTTATATGTTAAAAAAATATTGGACAGGCTAGGCAGATGACCGTCAGAACTGCCTGGGCTGGAGCCATATAGCAGACAGCACTATAGTTAGTAGAATAAATGACAACTGGAACTGAATGATTTCACCTTGTATATTCTCCATCAGCCTGACGAAAACCCAACTGAAAAGTAAGGCGCGCAACACATTCACTCCGGCATGTTTGTGGTGTTTAACAAAAACGAGGCCATTAAGTTGAAACAAGCGGAGATGAAGGGAGCAGGGAGCTGTTTGGCTGTGTGCGGACTGGCTAGATTCCTTGAGCATGTTTGAAAACTGTAATCCCAGCGAGGTCAAAAGTCTCAACAGGTTTTTATTTGTGTCTTGTGCTGCTGTTTTAAGCCAGAACCGCATGCTCCGTCAAAAGAGCAACACGAGGTCTGTGAGGGGATTAGTCTGAATGATGATGGGCGGTGATGTGCGTGGGTGTGTGAGCACGGCGCAGACACCACCAGCATATGATGGCGTGTTGCTGCTGCTGTCATGTAAAGAACCTTGTCTGTAAAGTAAACTTTCAGGGGCAAAGAAAAAAAAAACAGTCGTATTTTTGAGATGACAGCTGGTGGGCTTGGAACTTTACTCTGAGCACTGGCAGCAGTCAGTGACTCTAATGAGATGTGATGTTCTCACTGTTGTTCATATGGAAACCATTTTACTTCATCCTGCTGATCCTCTGTCACCCACATGTGCTTTTAAAAGGATAATACTGCAAGTAAAGCATTTCTCTATTTTCAACCACTGGAAGTTATAAAATTTAGCAATACTTAGTTCTGACCATGTCTTCTTCTGTGTGTGACACTGGGTTAACAACAGTGTTAGTGAACAGGTTGCAAGGAATGATAAATGTATGAAGAATTACCTACAGGGAATAACACCAAAAACTCTAAGCTAGTTTTCTATGCAAAGACAAGAAAGCGCAACATATCTCTCTTCAAGAAAAATGATTGCTTATTATTCTCGAAAATATTCATCTTTAATGTCTTCATAATCCTTTACTTTTTAAAAATAGAAAATCTGTAGATATCTAAAGAGATCTAAAACCAGATAAACGAGTGCATTCGGTTAAAAGAAATAACAAATAAATACCTTTGTGATATAAAAAGACACTTTTTTCATACGTTGAATTTGACTTCTACCTTTTCACCAAATGTGGTGAAATATAATAGTTTCCCTTGATACGCAGGAACTGTTGTGGGTAATGTATTTTCTTGGTGTGTGATTACTCACACATTTCGTAATGCATTGATAATTCGATGGGAGTAAAATAATTCTTGATACTCTGCCTGCTGGGACCTTAAAGCCTTTAGTTTGAGAAAGTTTTCTGTGGTTTGTGATAGGAACAAAACTCTTATAACATCCCTCAATAAAAACTGCAGGTATTTACTGTTATATTCAAATCATTGATGGCTGTTTTCATAGGAGGCATTTTCTATATTTTAGCACTGCGGGTTTTGTGTCTCCATTTGTTTCCAAATGGATTTGGTCAGAAGGAAAGAAGATCTGTTTGCTCTTATGATGAGAAGCGTTTTGAGGTTTAAAACATTCATATATACATTAACAGTTATGTTCCTACACACACTCAAATACAGATTATCGTAACCGTAACTAGATTAGCTAATGCAAAAACTAAAAGCCTGTACAAAGCTAAGATACTGCCTTTACCTGCAGCGGACAAATGTTGCACAACCCCAGTATACTGGCCTTACATTGAGGGTCCTCTGGCCAGGGCGAGCTGAATTTAGGCCTCGTCACTTTCTCAAAAGCTAACTAATCCTCTGTTTCTTACAACAAACACACACAGACCTGCCCTCTCTCTCACTCTCTCTTTCCCTCCATACATTCAATGCAGCGTGCTCATGATTGTGAGAGGGAGAGTGCATGTATGTATGCATGTCTGTGTGTGTGTGTGCCTATGTGTCGGTGTGTTTAGTTGTCTTTGTCTGCATTGTGATTGTGATGGTGTGCTTGGAGACATTGTTAGCCCCAACAGAGGATTGCTGCCGTGTGTTTCAGCTCAAGGTCTCAGCCTCCGTCTCCGGCTGTGGTCTCAGCTCCTTCCAGCTGCTCCTGAAAGCTCCACTCTGCCTGAATGAGCTGCTAACCTTGGCACCAAATCAATATCAGCCAAACTCTTTGAAGAATCATAGATGGAACTGGCCTCACTGCTCTGTGCTGTTGGTGCTGTGCGATCAGTGTGTGTGTGTGTGTGTGTGTGTGTGTGTGTGTGTGTGTGTGTAATTGCTGCCAGCCTCCCTTTCCTGCTTGGCCTGCGTCCAGAGAGTTGCACAGTGTGATGGTGGAGTATCTGCTCTCATTCATGATTAAGGGTGAGGTTTAGGGCTGGCTGAAGACAGCATCCTCATCCTTCCTCAACAAACAACACAAACACACCACCATCATCATTATTCATCAGATTTTTCATGATTAATTAGATTTTTTTTTTCTCGTATTTCTCAAGTCTGTCATTCTCCAGTTGTGCAAGTGTGCAATAAGGTGATGCTGTCTTCATTCCTTGTGTATCTTTGCCTTGGCTGGGCATACACTCCACACACACAAAACATGTTTCCTGTAACCTAGTCCGCTATCATCGTCTGGGTGCTGGTGAAGCTGATCGATGGTTGTGTTGAAATATCTCCAGAATTGTGTTGGATGCTGCATTCACACAGGCGAGAGAGAAACATATCAATAGCTGGGCTACTGCACCACGTCATCTCTGTTTCCAAATACAATTAAATAGCTTCTTTTACAAATGCACTCTGTGCACAAACGAACATTTATACAAACAGATACATGCCTGAATAGATTTTTACATCTGATATACTGCGCTGGTCTTATAAGAGTCCGAACAGAAAGTTTGATATAATCAAGTATTAAAATTGATATATTTCCAAAACAGGTGGGATACCAGTGTTACCTTTCAAGACCAACAGGAAATTAAATAGGGGCTTGACTAGTTCCAAGGAGGTCAAAGCTAAGAGCTGGAGGGTGATGATTTGTTAAAACCAGAACAGATACTAGTCAACACATACTCTGAACAGTTGTTTATCTGGAAGACTCTTTGCCAGACCTCAGCAGGGTAAAGTGATGCAGGGCTGATACGGTATACTGTGTTGGTCCGGTGACATTACAACTGTAAATTGATTGATTGATTTTTTTTTCCAATACATTCAGCTACATATATAGATTCAAAAGCAATGCCTCGCTCGTTTTTGGACTGGACTACTCTAGAACCACAAATGTCCGTGAGTGATAGGTTGGTCGACTGGGTGTGATGAAGTTACACCATTGCAAGGTGGGCGTTCAGGAATTTTCCATTGGCGGTCGGCTCCATAACTCCCAAAACAATTTAGCACAAACAGTTGCTATTATGTCATGAGGGAGTGCAATACTCTCAGCTCCAGTGTCAGGTGTGAGATTGCTGTATCAGAACTGCCTTGCCCGTGCGGAATGCAGCTATGGCAGAAACTACACCGTTATGATATGGCAAACAGCTGACAAGCGCTGTCAGCAGCCAACAGGAGAGACACTGCAGTTGATGATGATACCATAAATTCGCAAGTCATAGCGATCCATCCATATACTAAGATTTTTGTTTTATTGTGTAATCTTACATTGATTGATAAGTGCATGTAGTTAAATCAGTAAGGAGGTACAAAATTTTGAAAAGCAACATAACCCATCAATCTGGCCATGTAAGATTCAGATTTAAAATTTAAGTTTGAAGTGGTGTCGATTGTTTTCACAGAGACATGTAGATAATCAGCTTAATTACTTGGTTTTTAGATCGACAGTAGAGATGTGACATGAGTGGAATGCCATGCTACAAGGGCCCTACTGGATGCAACATTGAGGGCAGTTCATGGTTTGTTGTTCACCCAGGTCCCAATGCGCCCCAAGTTATTTTTATTTGAGTTGTTGTTTTAACTTGTTAAATTTAATATCAAATATTTTATTCACAGACCAGGAGGTCAGGCAGTGGAGGGAGAGGAGAAACTGTTATTTCAAACTCTTAACCTCTACAGCAGATGCTGGATTACCAGCCTTGGGCAAAGTGGGCAACTGCCAGATAAAACAAATTGCTAAAGTTTGAGAGACTAGCTTGAACAAAGGTGAAAAAGCTCTTATTCTTCTTACATTTACATCCTATACAAGCAAGAACATGAAATTGGTATGTCTGGAAGAAGTATTAAAACCTGTGTTACACTGATGTGCCATGCAGTGCTGCACATATTATATACTAACAATACCAACAAGTGAATCAATAATGTAGCGTAGAAAACTATAATTCGCTGCATTAATCAACGCATAAATCGTAAGTGGCCAGGGTTTCCAGTTGATTTAAAGTTCATTGTTACACAGGAACTTTTTCAATCATAGAGTCCTTCAAACAGAGAAGAATAGAGCATCTCAGCACTTTTCCTCATCACAGCTTCTGAAGCAAATTACATACATCTTCTGACTTGAGTGTGTTGATGGGAAGGACAGCCACCTGGTAACAAATATATTCCCTCTGATTGTGTTCTGCCATCATTTTCTTTGTCTCCTTCTTTCTATTCTCCCTCTCTCCCATTTCTCCCTTCCTCCTGTCTCATTATTTATCTTTCGATCTATTCCTGTACCTTCCCCCAGTTCTTATGCCTTCTGCCTTCTCGTATTGATTTTCATTTATAGGTTTCATCCTTTTCACTCCCATTTCTCTGCACTGATGGCTGCCTGACTTGCCTCTCCTCGGCTCTTCCCTCACCTTCTCACAAGTAATACCTTCTACATTTCTCTTGCCCGTTCTTTTGTTATAATATCAGATACTTCTGGACTGCAATATGACAAGCCAGGCTGCAACAAAACACGCACAGCAGATGAAGGTCTTAGTAGCCTTGTACTCAAAAGCCATAAAAAGGTCACCTCCGTCCTTAGTATGCTGGAGAAAAGGTTGGTATGGATCAAGAGGCTTTCAGCAAAAAGAAGATACCAGGGGCTGTCTGAATTTATTATAGAGTATATTCACTTATGCTGTAATCAGTCTCTGCTTCATGGATGTTGATGTTACTTATATCAAGTGTTGGCTGTGAGTTATGGTCAGGAGGTGGATTGGCTCAACAAATACATTCTCAGGTCTCTCTGCGACCCATTGTGGATTATAATCACAGAGAGAGAGGTGGCATGAGGGCTAGTAAAAACAAAACAAATCTGACTTTCATACTGTTACCCTGTCTATTGCCACATTTTCAAATAATTCCTAGACTAAATATAAAAATTTTGATATGAAGGTTTACCCCATACCTTAGCATTAAAAATGCATTTGGTTTTGTTTAAGCAAAGTGGTCCATGATTTTAATTCATTTGATTTAATGAAAAAATAGGAGGTGGTCAAGGGGCTATAAGAGAGTCACGAGATACATTTGATAAGATTTATTCATTTATTTTGGTTGATATTGGTAACATGTAACTCAGAACATAAAAAAAAAACTTTGTGTTGGGAAATACAGACTTGTGGACCACACACAAATTCATTCAAAACTTGCTGTATGTATTGACATCATGCAACAGTTTTACCAACTTTTTGATTTACAACTGGAAAGCTAATGATAGTCTAAGGAGATGATAGCATCCTCAGCTGTAGGCTACAAAACCCAGTGTGTCCTTATGTACTATATCCATACAGAAAATACATAACAAGAGCAGACTCTACAAAACATTGTTTACCAATTAGATGGATGGCAACTAGTTGTGTGCAAACTAGACTCTGTTTGATTTGACTCTCAACCAACCAGGAAGCTGACAGAGTATCAATGGAGCAAAATGTCAACTTAGAGGAATACTTGAAATGGCGTGGTCAGAAATGTGCCCTTATTCTCCGGTGTAAGCAAACATGTTAATATCAATGCTGGTTAATTGACCAGACGAGTTATCAAGGAAGCGAGCTATTTCATGCTGATAACAACAGGCGCTGTCTCTGCCTCTAAAGACTCATGATAGTAAAAAAAAAAAAAAAAAAGACAAAAGACTGTCTAGGAATGACCTGATGTTTACAAAACTTGTCTTTCCTTTCTTCCAATGATAAAATCTCAAAGAAATCCACCATTCACTATCTGTTAGGGACTCAAATTGGGCGCTTCTTTCAAATGGCAGAAATTGCAACAATTTTTACCTGTTTATTTAAGTGAGTTCAAGATAAGATACAAGGAGTTTCCAGGAACAAACAGTTTATAACAAGTACCACACACTGAGAAAAACATTAACATGTGCTAATCTTTTATACATTTAATTTCATCCGCTAGTTCCCATTTCGATTTGTTGCTGTTGACATTCCTTTGGCCAGACAAATCCGTAAGTATATTCTGCAAAACGAATTATGATCAATTACTGTAATTTCTTTTCTTTTTTTTTACATAAGGTTAAGGAAAGATTGTGGTTATGTTAAATAACAATTTAACACATAAAGCCAAACATTTAAAGTTAAATAAATAAAACCAGTTCATGATTAGAAACAGAACTGTGGTTACTTTCAATAAAGGCAAAAGTTACCAACACCCACATCCACCACACCAGCCCCTTTATTTTTTTCCACCTTGCTACATATAGAACACTGCTTCACTGCATTAGTACATAAAAGCTACAAATCGTCCAGTAGTGTGGCACTGGACTGACAATGACTCAACTACATAATGATGAGAGCATGAGCACAGTTTTACGTATGTACAATATGTGATGGTATCTGTGAATACCATACCAAAAAAAAAAATGTAAGATGCATGTGTGTGTGTGTGTGTGTGTGTGTGTGTGTCAATGTGTGTGTGTGTGTGTGTGTGTGTGTGGAAAATGCTATATTTATTTCAATCTTTACTATGAAGAAGCAGAATATCAGCTCTGATGTAGAACTGAGAAGAATCCATGTCAGCTCTGCTGAATTTGGTATGAATATGATTACTTTCATGAGATCAACCACAACCACTCCCCTTTCTCTTTTGCCCCCACCACGGGTCCTCACCTCCACTACTACTTTGCTATTTTTCAGCACACTGATTGAAAAAAATCTAAAGTGTCCAGTAAAACAGGGTCTTTTGCCCCTGGCCTGGCATTACAAGAGTCCTCATATCCTCAGTGATAGCTCTGAGACATGAACACGCACACACACACACACACAGAGACACACACACACACGCACTTGAACAATGGTACATCGATCACATCACTACATTCCTGACATTCTAGGCAGCCATACACACACACACACACACACACACACACACACACACACACACACACACACAGCTACAACAAAAACATTGATTCCCCACCCCTACCCCCATGGCTTCTGCCAATCTTCACCAGGCTGTAATTTTATGGCACAACAAAATGAAAGAGATAATTTTAATGAGATAGTGAGAGAGGCACAATCAGACCAAAGGGACAAAGTTTGGTGTCCTGAGGCAGTGATGATAGCAACCGTGTAACAGGAGAGAAAGGAGAGAGAAGGCCGTTTGACAGGCTGACAGCCTCACGCCTCTACCCCAGCTCAGCACAGAAGGCAGGCGCTAAAACACCTGCAATTTAGATAGTTTACTAGCCCATTGTCAAAACACTAGCACAATCTGTGGAGGGTTTAACGGGTTTAAAGTCACTCAGTGGGGCCTCCACCTCCACTACCTTCTACTCATTACTTTTCACTGCTGGCTTCTCTTCATTTTTTAAAATGTTGACCTATGCCTGGGTGGCTAAAAAAACATTAAACAATGCTTCCTCTCATTGAAAAAAAAGAATGAGCGTTTGTGGTTGTCTATTTGATTTAAAGATATTTGCATAAAGGCTATACTATTACTATATTATAACTATGTCTGTGGCCTTTTCAATATTTTGTTTAGCATATATGTTATCACAGACATATAACAGATGAACACGTACAGTACAATAAAAATCTAAAGACATTTTCCTTCTGCTCACCTTCGGTCTTAGAAACCACAGGACAAGATTATGTCAGAAATGGTGCTATAGTATGAGAGTGTGTCCAGAGGTTTGTTGTGATTAGTCACTGTTGCCTCTTCCTCCATAAACTGTCCTCTTCGTGCCACATCATATCAGTTTATTGTAGCACTGATGAAGAACCTATAAGCTTTTATTCAGTTTGAAGGCCGAGATGGATTGATATTGATAACTTCAAATGGAGGCTTTTGGTCTGTGGTTGCAGGTGGAATGTCCAACATTTCTATACTTTTCCTGCGCTCACAGACAGAAGAATTACTGTCTTTGTGTTGATGAATACCTCTGCAAAGCCAAAAGTCTCTGACAGTTAATCAGTTTTCTTCTCTTTTGTCTTTCACTTGTATCATTTATTACCTCTTCTCTGTTTGGCTGTTTTGCTCTGCTTAGTGGACACTTTTCCCACAAAAGCTTGGGAAATCTGCATGTAAGCCATCAATGATGACAAGAAGATAAACTTCCACTGCTGCTTAGAAAAAATTGGGCAGATATTATATATAGTATGAACGTGTGGACACACCAGCAACATGCAACCTTTTCGGCTAAAACTGACACCAAATAATGTCTTACTGTATTAAGGTTTGTTTATAGAAGCAACAAACAACACTGATACAATATATGACAAATAATGAACTAATATCGTGTTAGGTATAGTTTGAAGCAGCGTTGCAGTTTAGATTACAGATAAATATATGCTAATAGTTTAAAAAGTGTTCTTTACTTTCTTTAAATGAATTAACACAATTTGTTTGTGTGTTTTGGGTTACTATGCGATCCATGTGGAGAATCCCCAATGCATGCTGGGTAATTTTTTCACCTAATGTGCCTATCGTAGCCACATGCAGCAGGTGGTCACGCTATGCTAATAAACAGTTAGCGATAACGTCACAGTCTGGAACATTATTGTTATATTAAGTAACACATATAACACAATTAAGTTTTTTAAGACTAAAACAAACAGAAACACTGAAAACATATGAGAAAGCATGCATATGGGTACAGCTGCTTTTACTCTGGTTTTCATTCGCCTCTCCCTAGGTATTTGAAGTTATGCGAACGGTGGCATCTTCACTCTAAAGTAGTTTTCCTACAGTGAAACATGCCAGTGTGGAACAACTTCTTCCGCTGTCAACAGAAGTTTTTCATGAACAGTCTGTTTTGACCTGTTTTGGTTTAGGCTTGGTCATCTCAGATTGTGTTATCACATGATGAATATGTTGATGATTGCTTATTTTACCACATTACAAGCAGGACTCTAGTGATAGTGTTGTTGGGTGGATTGGTCTACCTCTCAGTTCAGACTGAGGAAATATATAAGATTTGTACAGACATTTGTGGTCTGTACATAATCTGACTTTCCTTTGGCTTTTCAGGCTGCGTTGCTAGTGATCATTAGATTTTTCATCTGATTACCGTCATTGGGTCAAATATTTAATTTAGCCAATTCTTTGGTCTATGACTAAATACTTGTTAGCATGCTACTCTTTGGTTGTGAATATAATAAACATTATACCTTTTTAAACATCAGCAGGTTAGCATTGTCTTTGTGGAGCAGGTTGCCATGCTACCTTTAGCATTCAGCCTAAAACCGTTACCTTAGACAGCTTGATGTCCCATTGTCCTCTCGTTTCCTATCATCCCCTATTAATTAAAGGTATAAAAGAGAAACACCATGTCAGCATACAGCCTCCACAGAGCTGCTAACATGACTGTTTTTGCTGTTTTGATATGTTTCTAAATATAACCTTGACTTTTTGGCATATTGTGAGAGAAGCCCAGCATGCTGTGGCACCCATTTTTATTGCTTTTCTTCCAAACTGAACCCTCCTGTGCCTCTCTGCCTCTTCAAAATATTTCCAAAGCTGAATTTTACCTACCATAACATGACTGCATCATTGCAAAGTGTCTGTTGGAGTAACGTTCACACCATGACAATAACTCATGTTGCCATTGATTTGGAAGATGAATAACTAGACAGAAGACTAAGCAAGGAAGGAACGGTGGAGCAGAGAGAAAAGTGTTTCTATGAGCAGGTGTATGGTTAGATTGGGTTGGCGACTGGTGTGGTTGGAAAAGAGAAACAAGTGCAACTGGAGTCCTTTAGGGAGCTGAGCTGACCAGAAAGAGTTGGAAGATAGGTAGGTAGGTAGATAGATAGATAGATGGATAGATAGATAGATAGATAGATAGATAGATAGATAGATAGATAGATAGATAGAAAGATAGATAGATGTGATGGGATGAGGAGAGAAATGGGTGGGAGACATGAAGTTGGTGGAGGGGGGTCGCAGTTTAGAGATCATAACCTTGAGTATTGATCAGGTTTTGTCATTTCCATGGTGACTGGAGGCCCCCTCTCTCTGACCTGCTGGAGTACATTAGACCTGAGATCCATAACGCCTGTTTGTTCTCCCTTTCTCTGACTCTCTTTCTCTTTCTCCCTTTTCCCTCTCCTCCTCTTCTCTCACACACACATGCTGTGACACACCTACACAGAGGTGCAAACACACTCATCAGCACACATACATACACAGACACACACACAGGGGCGCATACACATACCCACAGCTGCTCATCCAAGCACAGGAAGAAACTGAATTAAACCTTAAAAAACAATCTGGGCCTGCAGAGAGGACAATTCATCATGATCTGTGTGTGTCAGAGGTGTGTGCAAGCGCGTGAGTGTGTGTGGGTTGGGGTTTGGCGGGGCGCAGAGGTGGAAGGGGGTGACTGCTACACTCTAGCCACTGCCCAGTTGTCCATACACACACACACACACAAACAGGTGCTCACTTCACAACACTGATCTTTAAACACTCATCCACATTCCAGCCAAGGTCAGCTAGATTGTAAATGAAGCTACATATCTGTCCAGCAGTGTGTGCGCTTGTGTTAGTGTGTGTGCGTGTGCGAGTGAGAGGAAGGGACTGAGTGAGAAAGGAAGAACGAGATGGGAGACAGAGGGAGGAAAACGAGAGATGAGAATGAACAGAGAGTTTAGGGCATGAACCAAATCAAGGAAGTGTGTTAGAGATTGGCTAGTTCAGCTTCATTCCAGACTTACTTTTCTCTCATTCCAGCCTGGCAGCATTTACTTTATATCCATTTTTCTTTACTGTCTTCTTCCCTTACATCCCATTAAGAGATGCACTAATTTTTCATCCTTTTCTCTCTGCTTTCTCATTTGCTCAGCTCTTATTACACTATCTGTCGCTCTCTTTAGCTTGCTTTTCGCACTGTTTTCTGATTCGTCCTCTCTCTCTGTTTATGTCCATCACTCTTGGAGGCGACTAAGGCAGAGGAAGGGCTCTGTAGTTTGTCCCGTAGGCTGGCAGGCGCCCGCAGAGCTGAGGGGCAGCCTCTTTGTGAGGAAATGATTTTCTTGGTGCTGAGGAGGACACTCCAAATCATCTCCAGCAATCTCAGTAATGGCCCTGAGACGCTGCTGCCTTTGTCCTGTAATGGTGACAGATGACTGGCTGGGCAGACGGGGGCCGTCCAGACGCCTAGCGAAGGGGCGAACAAACCTCCACGCACGCACACACGTACACACACAAACACTTGCATAAAATGCCACTCCAGTAGCGGCCAGTGTGATTGCGGGTAATTGTCTCTTCTCGGGCTGTGGTGTTAGTGGTTATCCTTAACGATCACTCTCAAAGAGGAGTTCTAACTATCTGTCCTTTCAAAGGAAAGATGATTCCACTTTACAGAGTCACGCCTGAGCACCACCACCACCACCTCCTTCAAACATAAGAGCCGGGGCAATCCAGCTTTTACTGTTAGTGCATTAAATGAGTTTGGACTTCTCCTCACAGCACAGTTGACATGTGGGCACATCAACAATTTGCATAAATTGCAGTTGGTCTGCTGGAGTATATTATTACCTGATAATTAATTTAGACAATAAGAAGAAGACACATCATATTATGTGCCATTTACTTGGATTTTACATTAAAAGTGCTAGACTGGTTTTTGGCACAAATTAACAAGTGTGGTGTTCATGAACAAGTAAAAGTCTTAAAGTGTAAATCACAGTTTGCAAAGCTGTACTGTACGTTATAAGATACTTGTACTTAAAAAAAAAAGTTTATATTTAATATTTAAATAACAGTTCAGAATGAAATTTTGTGCTTTTTAACACAACTACATTTATTTGTCAGATTAAGATTTCATGTACAGAATTTATGATCAAGATTAAACTGTATATTAGTATTATATATACAACAATATGTTTAGCAGTAAGTTAGCTCTACCTCTACCAGATACAGTTAAAAGCTCTTCTTAAACATTCATGCATCACAATTAATACTCAAGTAATATAAGTACACATAATATTAATAATAGTAACAATGCTATGTGTAAAAGTAAAGAATCTGTAGCCAGTTGCACGCACTGCTCATTACTTTACACTTGTTACATTACACTGTAAATATTTCTTCATGTGGATATTTACACATCACTCAATTAAAAATGGAACCACACAAACTAGTTCTTATTTAGAGATTAGTTGTTAATTATTTACATCTCGTAAGTGTCTGTTGCATAGCAACTGACAAAACTAAGAACAGCTAGCTAGTTTAGACTAAATTAATTAATTGGTAATTGTGGTTAACATATCTTCTTTGATAAAATAACTTGATAGAAATGCTGTTTAATTCAAACTAAAGCTTGAAGAGTTTTGAATTACATTTCACAAAAATGTTATGATGGTAACACTAGAATAAACCAAATAACTAAATAACTTTTTTCAATCCAATATTTGTCTTGTATTCTTAATGAATACTACTAACTCTGAAACACACATATTCACAAATAGGCAGATATAAATAAAATGAAACCATACCAACATTTACAAAGGACTTAAATCATTTTATTCTGGCTTCTATGTGCATGGTCTTGTGTGTTTCTAAAAATCACCATTTCGATTCGATGTTGGTGTGTCTCCTATTGTCTCCCTCGCCAGGACATAAAAGGACAGTTTTCGATCACAGAGGTTGAGAACATGAATTGAATGGTTTGATGTGTCCTAAAGTTCGACTTTTAGCCAAACAAGTCTCAAACACATGTCAGTGACAGAATCAATGGGTGTAAATGGAGAAAGCCTGTTGTCTTGTTCCAGGCCTGGTAAAGAAGAGGTGTGAGATGTTCAGTTGCAGTCCCAGTGGTCAGAGGTGTTACCTTCACTTTAACTTGTTTGGTAGCTACTGTATCCCTCCTCCGTCAAGTGTGGCAATGATCCAGACAGACTATTCATACATACAAAGTGTCCATCAGGCTGTTGGATGTTGACAAATTTCTCTAACTCGTTGACCTTCTAGACCTTTACTCTGTTTCCTTTGACAGAGTTGGAATTCTTGATCACACTCTGCATCAAAGCCATCTTTTAAGTTTTAGGCTACTCCATGTTTCATTTTTAATTGCAGAGTTGGCATTGATAAGATTCATTCTTTTCACATGCAGTATCAATTATTTACACTCTACTTTCTGATCACTGTACATTGCAATGACACTGTTTTAGAGACTAACACAAATTTTAATGTGGCACCTTGGATAAATGCCCATATATATATATTTACTACTTATTAGTAGAATAGACTGTCATCTCACTTTAAATCCCTCATCTTGAAACTCCTCCAGCCTTTGTCCATTGAGGTTTAATTCCAGAACTGCAGAATCGTATTAGCGCATGTCACCGATAAGAATCAATAGGCAGAGGATATGGTCAACGGCCGCCCCCTCATTAGGAGATGCCCACCAGCAGGCCTGAGGGCAGATCAAAAGAGCTGGTCTGAATATCGCTTTCAGGAAGGGAGAATTTCTTTTCTCACACCACTGCAGTTGTCATGTCTCACTCTGTAAAGCACGTAGGTGTGTAGCGCTGTGTGGGCCAAGTGTCATGTGGGTCTGTGTTGGGTTGTTTTTCCTCTCACTGCTCAGTCTTGGCTGTATCTTGCCCTGCTCTCTGTCCATTTTCACCCCCGACTGTGGATGTTAAGACAGGGCATGTGGCAAACAGCAGCGTGCAGTTAGATTTAGGATTTTCTGTGGTCTCATTTGGTATTGATTGCATAATATGATTACATAATACCAAATACAAAAAATAAATAATTGCTGATGACATGTCAGGGACATGTATCTACAAAACGTCTAATGAATTGAATCTTGCCAGTCAGTAAAACACAGACCTCTGGCATTGGGAAGCTACCTCCTACTGACGAGGAAAGACGTGAACACACTAATCCTGGGCTAATAGGCCTGATATTTTACACAGCCCTATCTAAAACCATGCACTATCAAATAAAATGTCTTTTTATTGGGAAACTTTATTGCTGTGAAATGCTGAGCTATTAGAAAGTAGAAAAATATGATAAAATATTTTAGACATATCATCCAGGCCTAAGTGATGCTTAAACCTTCCCGGAAAACTGACCTGAATAAGAGCCTTCTCAAGAGGACACTTACTGTAGAACTGTCTGGATTAACTCCACTTACACTATGTTGTAAGTCTGCGTGCGTATGTGTGTATGTGTGCGGCAGCCCATGTGTAAGGCAGTGGAAAGTGGTCAGGGCCAAATTGCTTTATCGTTTATGGATGAATTGAATAAAGTCATATCTGGCTTTTTGGAATTTTACCACAGGGTTCAGGAAAATTGGTTAGTGGAGCAATCTCACTGAAATTTCCAAGATCCTGTTACACACTCTCAGTCAAGGCTGTTGAGGAAAAATACCTCATGGGCTTGGAAAAAGACAAGAGCAACTTCATACAAACTCATAGCAAATGTTGTGAATGTTATCTTGAAGGCAGAGATGTGGTTGAAAAGGATGAGACAGCTTTCATTTGTTCCTCATCAGACTTACAATACCACAGCTAAGTATACTGTTTATTTATTTCCATCTCTTTTAGCCACATGGATTATCAACTGGGACAGTTTTTACCCAGGACGTGCAGCTTCAGCCTGACAGCTTGTCTACATGGGAGGTGTTTCTGCTGGCCTATTTTCAAACCTATTTTCAATTTGAATGTGTACCTATAGTGATTGTGTGTTAGGCACTGCCAAAACGCAGGTGACCTTTGTGCCTGAACACATCCTGTGTACACACAGACAGAGGAGTGAAACTGAAACTGAAGCTGAAGCTGCGCTAATGTAGTTAGCATTTTTCACTACCCAGCTTGTATAGACATTGCATCAGACCTGTAGGGCAATAACATCAGTGTAGTCACCATATACAGTAGTTAAAGGTGCTATATGTAAGATTTTGCTATCGCTACATAGCCAACATTAGCATTAACAGTTGTATACTGAGGGGAGACGGGACACTACAATGACTCACTATCATAAAGTGGTATGATAAGATGGGACAGGTCAGGGCTAGCTGGTTAGCATGCTAACCTCAGTATAAGAAATGAAGTGATAGAAATACAGGTAAAACATAACAGTTGATTCCCACCCTTCCTTTGCAAGGAAAGGAATGACATTTGTTGCTGAACTGACAATGTCTCATCTAGACTGGACAGCTGCCAATGCTAACGTTGGCTATGTGTCGGTAGTAAAAATGTACACATAGCACCTTTAGTCAGTCAGCTAGAAAAAAACTAAAATCAACAACACTGACCACAATGACCCATAGTTTCAGACATTATCAAGAATTTCAGGTGGTAAATCTGCCACAGTTATCACTGTAAACTGCATATATAGTGTTCAAGAACAGATAGCTTTACCAACAGTTGATGGGGCTTAGTGAGGAATCAATTCAAAAAGCCATTAGGGGTTCTCTCTTAGCTATTTCTCTCTCAAACAATCTCTAAGATATATTTAGGAAGACCTTTCTGTCACAAAGTGGGGCTTCAGCTGGAAAGAGTAAAAACCAGCAACCCATCCTACCTCACACACAACAGATAAGAGACTGCTACTGTTCAGGTAACAAACAATAGCTAGATATACATTTGTTATATACCATTAATGATGGGCCAAAGGTTTGGGTGCTTGTTATAATAAGAGCCTGTGTGCATTCTACATTTGTTTGTCTGTGTTTGAGCATGTGGCTGTGTATGTTTGTGCGTTAATGTGTGTGTGTGTGTGCCTTCTTTGCAAGGTGGGGCAATTTGATAAATGACGCCAAAGTAGAATAGACTGGTGTTCAGATGGCTTCAGCCTTGTCAAGATGTGACAAATGACGGAGCAGAAAGTATTGATTCCAATCTCTCTCTGGTGCAGTGTTTCACTGTGAAGGCTGCGCGCGCACATACACACACTCACATACACACACACACACACTGAATACATATATAGAGTTGCACACACAGAAGAGCAAGAGGACGGTGCACATGCAATGAATGCATGCAGTATGTGTGTACATGTACAGGCTGTTTGAGTGGTGTGTGAATTTGAGAACATGGAGTTGTCATTGTGTCTGCAGTGTGTGAGAACATATGGAGTGGGTGTGTTTGTGGGTAAAACCGATTGGAGCCTATATGTATTTGTGTGTCAGTGACATCTGTAATGTACTGTACATCGATGCTTTGTGCATACATGGTGTGTGTGTGGGGGGGGTATGTGTGTTCCCACTGTTAGTAGTTAGTGCTCGGATGCTAGCAGGAGTCCCTGGTCACACACATTAAAGTCTCATCTCACTGTGTTTTAAACCAGCTGTGTTTCTCCACGCTGTCAAGAACATTCAGTTGCTCAGATATTTGTGTGTGTGTGTGTGTGTGTGTCAGGGAGTGTGTCAGGCTTTTTGTCAGGGTACATGGGCGTGTGCGCCGCGTTAGCATGATCACACATGAGGGCAAAGGTCAAAGACAGCTAACCAGAAGAGGAGAGAAAAGGGGGGAGTGGAACCGATCAGATGAGAAGGGAGGAGAGACAGAAACAGCTAAGAAATAATCCAGCGGAGGAGGGAGGGGGGTCAGCCATACTATCTCAGTGAACCTGTAGATAGATAGATAGATAGATAGATAGATAGATAGATAGATAGATAGATAGATAGATAGATAGATAGATATTTGATGGTGTGTTCATGGTTTGTGGCAGCAAGAAACAGAGGTTAGGGAGGGTGACTGAATGTGTCCTTTTTTGTGGTGAGTGTGGGGTTTCCCTGTTACATGAAGGCACACATTAATTATTCAATCAACAGTGTCCTGTGGTTGATTTAAAAACAACCTCCTAGCCTCTTACTTGCCACAACAAGTCCCCAGAGTCCCAGTCTGTGGAATACTGCGTTCTAGCAGATGGATGGATGGATGGATGGATCTCTTTTGTTTTTAACTAATAACGCAGTTAAAACGTTTTGTGTCCCATGCTCCGATATTATATGTACATGATGACATGTTGATACCCCAATATGCGTCAGCACTGAAAACCTGTTTGAATATACAGCACCTCCAAAATAAAAGTGAAACAACAACCTGCATCGCTCTTAGATAGAAGAATTTCAGTATCACTCAGAAAGACGTTGTGCAAAGCTTAATTTCCACCTTGTCATAGTACTCTACATCACTGCACAATAATGTAAGAGAAAAGTGTTTCTGTGGACTGATGTTGACCTTGACCACCCTCTTGCAATTTACTGCCATAGGTGGCCATTGGTGTTGCCTCAGTTTAGTGGTTGAGATTTTCACTGTCCTGAAACAAGGACAAAGAACTAGAGACAAAGACTGAGCAAGAGGAAAGGAGACAGTGGGACGGACAGAGAAAAGTGTGTTGTATGTAAGTGTATGGTTAGATTGGGTTGGCGACTGAATATTGATGATAGAGTTTGGAGAAAAGAGAACAAGTGCAATTTGAGAGTCCTTTAGGGAGCTGAGCTGACCAGAAAAGAGTTGAAAATAGATAGATAGATAGATAGATAGATAGATAGATAGATAGATAGATAGATAGAGATAGATAGATAGATAGATAGATTAATATGTGCTAAGCCCCATCTCTCTATGCCTACGGCTGTATGAAAACACTATTTTAGTACAAACACGCTTGCACAAACACAATCATTACTGTCTATCAGTCAGTGCAGGGAGAGAGCCTTCAGCAGGGGGTCAGTGCAGAGGTCAAAGGCACTCAGAGGACCAACCACCACCCTCCCCCTCCTCCTCCACCTCCTCCCCTGCAGCGCTGCCTCCCATCACCCTAGCTCACTCCCAATCAAGCCCTTCACACTCACCTCTCTTCTTCCAATCTCTATGTATGTGTGTGTGTGTGTGTGTGTGTGTGTGTGTGTGTGTGTGTGTGTGTGTGTGTGCGCGGCACCCAGGCATGCTGAAACACAGCTCGTCCCCCTGATGCTCCTGCTCCTGAAGCTGCTGTAAGGGAAGGGAGGCATTACTTCCAACCTTTGACCTGGGGAGAATTGACTCTTCACCAGGCCTGTGGGGTTGCTCACCCTTGACCTCTGAGGTCGTTCAGTCAAAGCCAGCCAATCGCAGCACTCTTTGATTCACTCTCTGACCCTCCGCTCGCAGGGAAAGAGGTTGGGCTTACAGGCATGGGGGAAGCTGACCATAAAAACACACCACCCTGCTGTGATGGAGCATATGTTGTAGCGTCTGCCTATCATGGCAGATCTGTAGGGTTTCTGTCATAGCGGCCTGCGTTGACAAGCCTCGGCTCGTGTGTGTTTTTGTGTGTGCGTGTGTGTGTGCTCTGAACAGGATCACAGTGTACAAAGCGGTGTGAGCTGAAAAGTGATTAGTGTGAACTGGCATTAGACAAACCAGACCAACCATCTGATCTTACAAATCTAACAAGGCCGCTATATGAAACACCCAGGAGCATACAGTACATTCAGGTTGGGATGTATGTTCCTGCCCCGTTGACTCCTGCTGGTCTAGTTAGGTCTCGGGGAATGGAGTTTACTGGAAAGTGATGGAGAACCCTTACGGTCATGACCGTTGGTGTAATCTAATGACCGCTCACTCAGAGCAGGAGGGAAGAGGAGGAGGAGGAGGTGAGGGCCACAGGAGGAGTGGACAGGAGGGGCGGAGATGAGGGGATGGTCAGGAAGGAAGGGTGATGGGGTCGGGGATCTTCTCTCTTCGGGACTGGCCGGTTGGTGTTGACCTCTATTCGATCAAATCAGATAACCAGCTCTCAGTCAAAGGCATTGTCTTGTCGTGTGCCACTGAAAACCTAATACAGGTTCACATTCATCCTGGACTGAATATACAGAATTTTTCATCAATTAGTTACCACAGAGTTCGTAATTGAGATTAACCTTATTCTCTTTCATGTTGGTTTGTGGAGGTTTGTTCTGCTTCTGACTTTTCAGAAAGGGTTGATTTTAGGTTACACATGGAGTACTGTATGGCTCCAAAAATGCACACACATATGAAATGATGGTTAAGACTTTCTGTGTATTGTATGGTAGAATAGTTTCATTACTTTGTGGTTATTTTTATAATGTGTGTGGTGTGTGTGTGTGTGCTTTGTATGTGTATTGCTACCCTGTTGACCTCCAAGGATTTATGGGCTGCAAGTGTGAGAGCTTTGTCACAGAGATATATCTGCAGGACCCAGTGTGTTAATGCAGTGTGTGTTTGTGTATGTGTATTTGTCTCTCTGTGTCTCTCTTGATGTGTGTATGTGTATGTGTGTGTGTGACAGGGACTAATTCCATTAGTGGTCTAGTGCTACTGGAGATGAGCAGGGATTGACAGAGCTGCAGTCGTAATGAATTGGCTCTGGCAGCATCACTCAGCCTATGAGTTCTCTCTCTCTCTGCCCCCCTTCCTCCCCCACTTCTCTCTCCCTCCCCCCTCTCGCACCAACACTTTCATTCAACTGCCTCTCAATAAACACGCCCTCGTTAGGGCCTCGCTCGCTAATCACCGCTCTTCATTACAGCCGTGTTCGCTTAACGAGGCAGTTTCATTACAGCTGCTGTGCCTGCAAAACACCATGCAGCCTGCATTTGCCCATTTCCTCTCTCTATTACTGTTGGACCACATTCACACGATGACTAATTATCTCGGAGTCACCCTATCGTATTTTGTTTAAGTGGAGGAATTCTCTGCTTTACGCACGTGAAACAGGTCACAGCTCTGACATTTTCAGCAAAGGCTCCAGTGAATTTAAGGGTTTTCCACACCTTGGCCATGTAGTTGGAACCAAACATGATATTTTTGTTTTCTAGCCTTGCAGATTGGAATATGTAAATTGTTTCAAACTGTGATACACTGCTCTACATTTCCAGAGGCTTATAAGGAGAAGATTGGTGTTTTTAGCTCAAGCTTTTGTTCACTTTGAGCCACATTTATTTTCACATTTCATTAAATTGTAACTCACAGGCAAAGGAGAGATGTATTTTCGTGCTTTATGACTCTAGTCAATTATATTTACCCTGTTCCCGACTCTTTCCTGACACTGGTGCTCAACACAGTTCAGCCTTCAGCCATCAGCCTTTTAATATCTTATTAAAACATTCCCTCCCTCTTTTCCTTTGCCTCTCCTCAATTATATAGCCACTACTTCCAGCTCCACAATAAAGACAATTACTTTTTTTTTTACTAAACTAAATTAAACTGTACACAAGTGAAAGCATTTGCACCTGCTGTTGCTTTTGTGCAACACCAGGGATTGTGACAATGTTGGCATATCTGGTCTAAAGTCTTTAAGACCCAACCAGAACATCTCCTCTTCAACCTGTACACTCAAATTTCCAATGTAAAGAAATACACTGTACAGTTCCTCATGTTTGGAATGGTTTGGCAGCTGGACCAAGGACTAGAAGCCTTTGGGCCACATCACTGACCTTTAGGTGGAGAAAGCCCCTGCTCCTGTAGTGGGGGAACCCTACTGTTTGCTGCAGAGCCATCCGACCTAGTGATGAAGGAAACCAAGGTGGCGGGGGGGCTCTGAAAGGGCACACAATGTCGATACAGGAGGAGGAGTGGTCTTCTGGACCCCCACCAGCACGCTGAAGATGAACACACTCGGGGTCTGTAGGTCTTTATCTGAGCGTCTTGAATCGTTGCCCTTTGTGTGCATTGTGTGGTGTCTGAATGTGATCCGATGTCGCAATCATCAGGTCTGAATGAACTTCACGCCTGATGACAGCTGATGCAGATGGCACTTTTCTTTCAGTGAATTGGCCTGAGCCTTTCAAGAGCTTGTCAAGATTGCCATATAACATTCAGTGTAATTGGTGACAGTTTAGCTGGTTTATGAACGCATGAGGGTAACATCTGTGTCACCACCAGGTTTCCCGCTCAGTCCAGTTCAAACATAAGAAATTTTGTTGATTTATCGAAGCTTTCATACCTTTTCAAGTGCCAAGTTCAAATGTGAGAGCAAAACAAAAAGTATGGCTACATTGGGGCCCATTAGATTCAGTTATCCACTGACAAAAACTGGTCAGTGTCCACTCAGTCATATCAGACAGCCTTCCTCTGCAAGTTGCCCAGCTGCTAAAAAAAACAAAGTAGATGTTCAAATGTTCAATTTTTGTGACACTTTAACAACTTTTTTCTTTCTGTTTTTGTGAGTGGCTCAAACAGGCCCAAAAATCTGGGTGCAAGGTATAAAAAAGAAACAAAATTGAATGTATTTTACAAGTTATTGCACCACAATGACTAGTTAGCTCAACACTCTGTCCACCATTAATTAAATGAAATAGATTTATAGCAGTAGAGTGTATGTAGGCCACTGCAGCAGATTTTCTCCTGGGGTTATGCTCGCTATAAATCCACATGGCTTCTGCACTGTCATTACAACCAGGTTAAATTTCATCAGTGCAGACATTTCAGAGGAGAGTGCATGCATTACTTTTAAAGATAATACTTTTTGTTGCACAATAAATAGATAAATGCCTTTATATTTCTGGATCAAATTGTTATTTCTCATTTTTAGTGTCAGTGCTTTGTACTGTACTCGTTCTCTGTTACTGCCTGATGCCGGCCATTCCTCTGATCTTGTCATTTGCTCTTTTATAGGGACATTGATTCTGTAGGTCAGGTCTACTGACCAGTTCCCTCCCCCCCTCCGAGACTCTTTCATGTTCCCAGCAGCAACCCGACATCTGCTCTGGACCCCAGCAGTCAGCTTCTATAATCCATATATCACACACTCACACAGGCACACACACACACACACACACACACACACATACAGAAATACAAACAGTTAAGTCACATGCATCCTCTCACAGGTCAACAAGTACTCCAACCAGAACAAGCATTTATGTTGTTTGTTGAACCATATGAGCATATGAGGACCTTCCTCATCATTGTTACAATAATAAACACGCAGTTAAGGTTGTGGATCAGTCAAACAAAGATAACTACTGGTTTCAAACCAGAAATGAAGCGTGTTCTGTTAACCCATCCATCCACCCTTTCCCCCCTCCTCCCAATGTGGTTCTCTATACTACGTCAGCTGACTTCCTCCATTACCCCTGTCATAATTACTATGGCCACTAAAGTTAACAATAAAATGTTAACATGCTTGTGCAGACAACTTATGGGCTCATTTTTTACAGGAGGATGGTCTCCACAGGCACATGTATGGGCATGTTCACATCTGCAAACACACCTTCAAATTACAAACACACATTTCGACATGCAGACATCACACAATTATTGACACTTTGCTGGATGGGACAAATTGATTGGCCAGATTGTTGTTGTGATATATGTTTTAAGACACTCACAGCAGTTTTCTTTACATTTTCACTACACTGACAATCCATATGGCTTCAGCAAAAGTAATTTCTGTAAGCGTTCACAGCAGATCAGCCTCTCATGCAGTACTTGTTGGGACAGACTCCAGGCGTCTGGAACCCGGAAAGCAGTAAGTGGGAGGAGAGATGGATGGATGGATGGAAAATGTGTGTGAATTTCTCAAAATATGATAAAGTTCACTGATGGGAATCAAGATGTACATTTCTCTATCAGGCTATTACTGACGCTTTCTTTAGAGCACTTGAAAAAATTAGAGGCAATCAAAATGTCAGATTCCACTAGACTTCCACACAGTCTAACGTGAACTCAGTCTATGTGAAGTCAGATAATCAGATGATATATATTACATTACAAGTCAGATCATATGATTACATGTCAGAATGTGACAATACTGAACATTAGGCCTGCCATCTTCAGACGTGCATCATATTACATTATTAGCCAACTGTTCAATTAGGTTAAAAAAGGGTAGAAAAAACTTATTCCATACTATGTTTTGGTCACAGAGTCCACAGTTCCATTCTCCTGCAGCCTTTTCAGAGCTGTATTAAATCACTGCTAATGCAAACCAAACATTTTGTACTGCTGCTCCTTTACATTAAAGCATTCAATTGGCAAAAAAGAAACGAAACCTTTTACTAGAGTTCAGTTGAAATAGGTAGTTAGGCAGTGGAAGATAAATATCCATCCATCAATAACTTCAACATCCATGTCCTTAATTTCTACCAGCCTAATGTTGAATTGCACGTCCATTAGAAAATTTGTTATTTATGCCAGAATATGCTTTTTAGCATACAGAACACACTTTTCTTCTGGTTTCTTTCTCATCAAGCAAATCCGGATTAACCCCAGTGGAAATACTTGATTTAGTGATTTGTTTACTGAGATTTAGTGATTTGTCCTGTACTCTACCCTGTGGAGGAAATCCTGCAGCTGTACAATGGTGAATAGAATCTCAGTGCTACACAAATAAAAGTAACCAGCATCTGGGTTGTCACAGTGACTGATGTAAAAGTGGTGTTTTTATGTAAATAATTTTCAGGCTGTCATGTTAAAACTAGTTCATTTTTATCTACATCCTAACGCACATGCTAGAAAAACACCAAGAAGAGTCAAGGAAGTGAGAGCAGTGGGAGACAGTGAGGAGTCCACCTGGACATTGTCTCATTGTGTGCTAATTGTGTCTTTAACTACACTTTCCGGTGGTGGAGCAGGTGTGAAGCAGGGAGTCTTCATGCTGATGGTCTTCCAGCAGGTCCATATATGAAGTACCTTGTTAAGCTAAGGTGGTCGATAGAGCCGACAGTGTTTGTGTGTCCTCATTAGCTGCAGGATGTCCCTCAGTAGGAGAGGGGAGGTAAGGAGGCCCTCATCGATGATGAGCCTGTGTGTGTGAGCATTTGTGTGTGTGTGTGTGAACCATCACATTGATCGATCCCACTCATAATCTCCCATGACCCCCTAGGCAGCATGAATTACACCAGTGGGCAGTGTGTTCTCTGTGTGTATGTGTTTGTGAGGCTGAGAGAGTGGGGGGGTGGGGGTCTCTATAATTACAGCAGATGGAGATAGTATCTGAGGGACCTGCACAATGGGGAAGCTGAGTGAGGGCAAGTGGATTAACTCAAGAGAAAGAAGAGGTGTGAAGAAGACAGAACAGTGAAGGAGTTCCTCCTGTACACTCAACTCTCTGCTCTGCTCTGCTCTACAAAGTAGCAGGACCACTTACCCCTTTAAAAGGAGACAAATGTTGGTGGAAGCTATAATCCCCTTTTTGACTTTTCATCTCGTATATCCACTTGACAAAGAGAGGAAGACGGGTGAAGATAGAAAGGTTTGCTTGTTATACACAGTGAATAATATTACTATGCCATGCTCTGACATACTGTATCTAACGATACCCTGTGGAGTTTTTGACCACTAGTGGTGCTAGAGAGCAATGTTTTATTGAGCACATCCCTGTTTTGCTTGTATTTTGCTCACTTCTAGCACAAGCATAAGAAAGCACATTTACACACCAGCATGCAGATAAAGTGATTGACATTACTGCTGACAGTTTCACGCAGTTCCGTTGATTGACAGTTGTTGCAGACGATGTAACAAAAAATGTAGCAACGCGCCAGCAAAAGCCAGGGAAGAAGAAGAGTGCTAGCTGATGGATGTAAACAATTCAGGTTTCAAAATTAAAAAAAAAAAAAAAAAAACATGTTTGTTGGACCTAAAGAATGAACTCAATGCATGTCAGTGAGAAACAACTGTGCTGGTACTGAGACTTCACACAGGTTTACCTAAATGATTTATTACTTCTGTTTACCATGCAATCGTTGCAACACCGGATAAAATGATTGCAGCCATGTAAGTAATAAGTAATAAAACAACTGTGGAGTCTTTTGGCATCTGTTATTGAAACCGGCTTTCCTGAATCATATTTCACCTGTACCTGAAACAACATGTCCTTTGCATTTATTTATAACTCAAGGATGTTTTCACTCTGATTGCATTGTAACTAGTGTTTATTTACAAGAAAACCTCACCTGGTGACATTAATCACAGGGTGACATGGTACCTGTTACAGGCCAGTTGGCGAAACCTCACAGCTGCATACACTGAGGGTGCTTTACGTATGTTGTCTTGTATCTGCTCTGTTATTAGCCGTTTCAGATGGAAAAAATGCAGCGTATGCTAACTGTTACCAAAAAAAAAACAACCACTAACCTTTTATGTGTTTATAGTGCTTATGTATTAGAGATAGAGAACCCAGAATGGTATACACTCAGAAACAACAGCAAATAAGGAGTGAGAACCTCAGGAGAGAGATTAGACAAATATGCTCATGACCAAGAAGTACCAGAAATAAGACTCACAAAGTTAGCTTTGTTGTCACAAGCAAGATCACATCTTCTACTACAGTCCTTCAGCCCGTCCTGTTAATTTTCTTGGGGAGGAAAGAGGTTGGAGTTATATGAAGGTTGTCATATGAGTCGGCTCATACATCAAACGAGATGACCTTAGCCTTGTGACAGTCAGGACAGGATGGTGCGTGTGTGTATGAGTGTGTGTATTTGTGTGTTTCTGTGTATGCTCATGCACCTAACAGATCTTCTTTTGTGACTGAGAGCATTTACATATCTGGGTTGTTTGTCAGTTCTTCCTAATCCGGATCATTTCCACACAACTACAGTGAATATGCAAATCAGAGTTTATGGAAAGGTGAGCGAAACCAGGAAGCTGTGGGTGCGCTGAGGGATATCCTCGGGTATAGGATTACACCGGCTGGAGATTATTATTGATTTGCTCATGGAGCTGTCAGTCTCTGCTCAGCTACCAGGAGCAGGGTGACTGACAGGGACGGGGTTGAGTGGCCCACAGCCAACCAGGAGGAACCACTCTCCTGGATGGAGGGAGATTGAGAGAGGGATAACACAGAGGGATGTGGGTAATTGATGATTGTTTCAGCAGTGGAGCAGGGAGAAGGGAGAGGAGAGGAGAGCGAGTGAGGGAGAGAGAGGGAGACATATACAGAAAGGGAGAGCGAGAGAGGCAGATGAATGGGAGGTCGAGCAGAAATGAGTGAGAGATGAGAGCAGAGAAAGGTAGGTGACGAGAGAGACAGACGGTAGGTGAATCTTTCCCGTGTGCACAGAAACATCCCCGAGCGGTAAGAAAAGTATATGATCTCCTACAAAGACATCAGGATAACTAAAGGCCCTCCCTGCTCACCTGTACAGCTGTTTCCAATTAGAGGCTAAATAGAGCTCTAATCAGGTTGAAGTTGGGATGAGCTGTGATAGCATGATGTCACAAAATGATAGAAACAAAGCAAGAGTTAACATTGGTGTTGCTTTCCACAGAGACAGCTCTTGGCAAGTAAAGGTATAGTTTAATGCTGAACTCGCAACATTTCCTCTAGACTGATAAGAAAACAGTTGTTAATGCTAACGCAGCGTTAGCAAAAACTCACATATAGCACCTTTAAGGTCTTGTTTTTGTTGTTGTCTTTTTTATTTAAAACATACTGAGGTAAAATATAACTGACATTTTCTTTTTTTTTTTTTTTTACATACACATTTTTAAAGCACTGCTGTAACTGATCACATTAATGATGGCTCAGTTCCTTTTAGGTGAGTGGATTAGTAAGCCTGCATACACAATTCTACCACGTACTGAACTACCCAAAAGGAATACTGTCATCAGTAACACTACATACCTATCTATATTTCATAGTATTTAGCATAAGCATTTTTATGACAGCAGACATTTTCTTAGCAGACATTTAGATTTGGGAAGCACAAGAGTTACTAATACCATTAATTTAAGTTCTGATCCATATACATTGTTACGCAGTCATGTAGCATATTGCATGTTAGAGAGCAGAGATGCACAAAACTACATTAAATATGCTTGCTTGATTTGGAAAACAGTAATATATATATATATATATATATATATATATATATATAGAACAAACATGTATCCAATCAAACATAATCAAACTAAATCCCTTTCAGATACTCGAGCTTGTGTCAGACATTCAGCTGCATCCAAAACAGCCAAACTAGAACATGAGACCCTAAACATTAAAGTGAAAGAGATGTCTCACCCAGACAACTTTTAGTGTGGTATGATTGTTGGTGCCAGACATAGTAGTTTCTCCATTTCAGAAAACAGACGTCCTAATTGGATTTCCATGCACTAAAGTGTCTTGTTCTCTAAAAGAAAAACACACAGTTATCTGCTCTGGCCCTTTTATTGTATTCATTTGTGTATATTATACAGGCAGCATACATTTACATTTCAGGCATTCGGCTGATGCTCTTTCCCAGAGTGACTTAGTGCGAGAGTAAAGAGATATAGGTATGATATACTGAAAGTAATGACACCTAGTTCTCATCTGCAGAGAGTCTCTGTGTGTGTAAATCTAGTTTGTGTGATGCCTCCAGTATCTCTAGCAGTCCTCCTCCCTGCTCACCGCTTACAGAGAGGCACTTTAATCAACCAGCATCTATTGATGGACAGCAACACACACTCTGGCAGAAATACACAGACGCACGCACAGAGACCAAGTTTCTTTTTCACACTTCTTTTATTCTTGCTTTGCCTTCGCTCACCCACATACTCAATCTCTCTGTCTCTCTCTTTCTCTCACTCTCTTTTTCAACACACAAACACATACAAAGCACACACACAAACACACAGTGATTCCCTCAGAGTGCAGACGCAGGCAGAAACAGTCACTCTGATATTATTAGACATTGCACTTTAGAAAGCCAGATGATTCATGTTTTTATTTGAGGACCATAAAACAATAAAGTATGATTGCCGCGCCTGCTCCTGCTGCAGCTTCCTGCTGTGGGGCAAGACGGAGGCCAATAAATGACAGCCTTGATTTCTGCTCACACATTACTCTTTGACATGTAAAATTATCAATACTCATCTGCAGAGACACAACGAAAAAGGCTTTTAATAAAACACTTGACAGATGTATTACACTAATGAGCCATGGTCTACATACAAGTCACACATGGGGAATTGAAAAAAACTCCAACACACTACACACTTGTGAAAATCTGGACATCTATTTTGTATTTTTAGTGGCCTGTCACGGAGAAGGAATGCAGTAAGAGTATAGGAATCAATGAAAATGGAAAGCTGCGGGAAGTGTAAAGTGCTTGGGGTTAAAAAGTTGGCTTTATAATCAAAGGTACAACACAAATATCCTGTTTAAAGTAAAATAAAAATGCTTCCTTCACCATATTCACAACCATCAGTGGCCTTTAAAACACCTATTTGCTCCAATCTACTTGTTTATGCTGCTACATGGATTGATATTTGATGTAAAAAGAAATGGTACAATTTTGACAACAGTTAAACACCACAGGCTAGTGGAAATTGTAATGTTGAGACCTAAGTTACTTTTCTTGTAACTGGTAACTGAACACAGCTGTTAAATCTTCAAAACATGGGGGAAAAAATATGTTGTTCTAAGTATCAGTATGCTACAAACAGCATCTGAAACCCCCCTCCACCCACACACCATTTTGACATTGGAAACAGGGAAGCCTGCATTTGTCGATACTTTAGGAAACCTACAATTCGACAAGCACGGCTGTTTCACACAGCAATTGCCAGATGTGTGAGAGGATTTGAGCTCTCTTCTTTCATTCTTCTCACAACTACTGCCATACCTTTTTTCCTGTGTAACTTAAGTGCAATACCACGAATGCCTTTTAGAAGAAACTGTCCAAAAGTGCACTCTGTTATCTCTGTTTGTACAATATATGGCATCTCTCCTCACTGTATGATCGCAACCTTTTTGCCCTGGCTATTTGTAACTGATACAAAGACTTTTGTCCTTAATACATGGTCGGCAGTTGTTGCACAACGTTTTCTTCGAGCTGACTTTATTTCCAACAGGTGTAAGGCACAAAGAGACGTCGCCAATTCCTAGTATTTTTATTGTAAAATCCCAGCTTTTGATCCATGAAAAACAGTGTGTATTTTAAAGAACTTACTGGCAATGAGGCATCAGTTGTCATCTACTCACTGAGTTCAATGTCAAAAATATGACCGTTTTGAGGCAGTGCCAGTGCACAATTACAGGAAGCTACTGAGAACTCAGTTACAACACTCTGCATCGTGCTCAATGAAATGATAGCTCCTTTGTCTTAAAATATGTCCATACATGTCATACATACTAGCCATTTATTTACATTGGAAAATGCCATTTCTTCTTCTAATACTGGATTCAACAAGGACACAGAGACAGGTCAAAACTAAGTGTACAAATATCACATCTCTTTTGGTCACACCACTGTAAAATAAGATGAACACACAGAAAAGTCAGCAACACTTACATCTAACTTTTAATTCTGGTGCAGTTTTGCTGAAGCCTCATCTACAAGAACAGCTATACTGTAAAACCTTTGTCACAGACAAGCACAGGTGTAAATAATAAAATTAATGATGGCTGAATTCCATTTAGTTTAGCCCTGGTACTCATGTGCTGTGTCTCTAATCAGATACTTCAGCTAGTACACTTACACGCAGTACACTGTGAACACAATATACACACAGGCAAATTTCAACAGGGTAGTGTTGTCTCTAATCAAACGCTGCCGTTTTGCACTTACCACATTGTCGCCCATCAAAATATGTGATGGCTGCTTTGTTTACTTGACTTAAAGATTTTTCACTTTCTTGTGCATGCCCCTTGTTTCATGCAACTGCATGCAACATGGTACATATAGCACATTGCATGTTTCTATACTTGTCACTTTGAATGCACTTATGCCCTCAAAGTAGTGAGTGTGAGTATGGAAGTATGCAAATTATGACATAGCAAGGCTGACTCACTGTAACACTGGGACACTTGAATAGAACAGAGACGTTGTTCATGTTATTAGTACTTTACTCTTGTACTTTTTCTAATATGATAAGTGAAGATATTTGCTGTTGATCTCAATGAGCGGGTGTGTTTTTTGCCTGAACAGAAACATTTGGACTTTGAATTCTTGGAAACATATTTCCATTCATTATCCTATGAGCTCTCTGGATGTCATCTTCACATGTAGATGATAACTGTATTGATCAAATTCACACAGTCCCACTTAATAATAATGCAAACATTTAAATTAACTTTAACTTAGCTTAAAACCATACACTTACACTTAGAGCCTTTATTCAGAAGCATCAGTCTCCATCCTTCCAGCTACAAGTCTTGTTGAGTGTACTTCTGTTCTGTAGTGGCTTCCCTTTTCACCATTTTGCCCTCAAGGTCTCACTAATGGGAATGCTACAGCTTCTTCCACCTCAACAGAGCGACACTGAAGTTTCAAAGCTCTGAAGCCACTGGCTGTCAGTTAGGCTCTCCTCTCTTCAGCCAAACCCATGTAGGGTCTAGGTCTCAGACCTCTCTAGGTTTCAGACATCTTTTTCAAAGGTGGAGGCCACTGGACTCCTGAGAACTTAAACTGGTCAAAATTTTTTATACCATGACCTGCATGCATTCCTCAACCCAACTCACCTCCAAAGTCTGCAGAGAGTTCATGGCTTTGTTTTTTGTCTCTCTAACATTCTCTGTGAACTGCAAGCTCTTGTACGGACAGTTGCATCATGTCCAGTGAATTATATTTGCTATCAGTAGACTCAAGTTTTAGAAAGTCTGATCAAAGAAAACAGGATGCAAGTATGGCTGCATTTAAAATTAATACATCTCTAAAACATGCCTTGTCATTACTGCTTGTTTTGAGTAAACAGATTGCATGATAAACACTTTATTAAAGTCTACAATACAAGAATATTTGGCAAAATTAAAGACATTTTGTACATAACTAACTGTTTTCTCCAGGTTTTGACTTTCCTTCACCAGCGCACATTATTTACAGGCAGCTGGTGGCTGTCTGCCTCACCTCAAGGTGTCTGTGTCACCACCAAGCACGCACGCCCACACACACAAAAATGTCTCTACCTGACACACACACACACACACACACACAACCGACAGCGTGTCCCTGTCCCCTTGTCACACAACCCCTGGCCCCACCTCATTCTGTCCCCTTAGCCTGCCACTTCACCAGCGCCTCCCTCCCCTCCTCTGTCTGCGTACGTGTGTGTGTGTGTGCTGATATACATGTCCGTGTGTTCCTCACTGTGTGTGTAGTGGAGTGTGAGTGCGCACACGTCTCCCTCTCGCCCCTCTGAAATATGGCTGTGTCTGCCTGGTCTGTATATCTTGACTTGTCCCTTCAGCAGAAAACCTTGGTCGCTGCTGATGGAAGAAGCACCACCACAAATAGCTCAGAGACTCTGCGCTGTAACAGGCCAGCAGCAAAACGAAAAGAAGCATGCACTCAGTGACATTTGTGGACTTCATTCATGCACTGTTGATCAATTACTCACAGGAGGAGGATGCTTCATCAAACCATAAAAGGTTTGGTTTGATAGAGGAGGAAAATAAAAAATAGGATAAAAATATCAAATATAACAATATCCACTAAAAGTGTAGACATTACACCTTTGGGTGATCTTTGTCTATCTGGATACAGCCCTAGTCATGTATGTGTCACAGTGATCTCCGCTTTATATAATAATTAGGATGTATATTAAGATGGTAATCTTCCAAAAAAATGGAATCTAACTCATAGTTTAATTACTTCAGCACACTTCCAGTGAATCCATTTCAACATTGCCCACAATGACACAACCAGACATATTAATGTACCAGGAATGCACCGATCCAACTTTTTCTCCCCTGATACCAGCTCTGACATCTGACAACTCTCTTTATACTCTCTGTCTGCAGTTCATTAAAATCATTTGAATCTACAGGATGAAAGGTAACACCAGGATAAACTGAATGAGTTTAACTTAAAGCAAAGCACTAACATTTAAAACTGCACTGAGAAATAAACTGTATTTAATGTGGATCTGTGATGTTATGGCTGATAGCTGATCAGTTTAATTAGGTCAATATCTCTGGCAGTTGGTAAATATATACTGTATGAACCTTATTAGAGAGCGTGTGTCCCCATAAGTCTGTCAGCTGATTGACTTATTCATTGATTTAAAAATGTGTTTGCTAATGTCACATGAGCACATGGTATTTAAGTGAAACTCTACTTCTCTCAGTACATGACAAACGAAGCAATGATGACTTTGAGTTCTGCCTTTTACTTAATGTGTTCCAACAGTTGAAAAGTTTTCACAGCTGTCAAGAATTATCAAAACACTTCACATGTCAAGTATACAGTATGGGATGGACAGTGGTGAGGTGAACTATGGACATTTTAATACTTTTTTTCCGGCAGCGAAATGAAGTGAAATCCATTCAGCATCATTCAACCAGGCCGCAGCCATTGATCCTCATGAATGGACTAAACTACAAACTTTTCCAGACACTTCTCCAGCCTACAGGGGACGAGCGATCCTCAAAGGATAGATTTTTTGGGGGTGGATTTTTCTGTGCGTGTGGGTTTCTTCCAAGTGCTCAATTTCCATCACACACACAGGTCAAATTGAACCGCAAACTAACTAAATTGCCTGTAGGTGTAAATTTATTTGTTTGTTTGATAGACTAGCAACCTGTCTGTGGTGCGCTGTCTCCTGCCCAGTGCATGCTGGGATGGACTCTCGTGTTCTTAAACATAAAAAGTAAGTTTAGAAAATTGGTTTGATTACATTAAGTGATTTTCTTAAAATGTCATTTATTGGAATACATGTATGTTTTTGTAATGAGAAAAAGGGGTGTGATTTTAACATGTGTGATTATAGTGTGGAAAGAAACGTGTTGCAGTGGCATGTGTTGTCAGGCTGTTACAATGTCTTTATTTTTTCAAGTGTCATGTCAAACTGCAGTGACATGTTAAAAGCGGTTCATCCTTTTTTAAAAGTGTGGTTGTGTTTCACTTCAGCGCGAGATTGTCTTTCTCTTCACCCCACGTATGCACTGTTCTCTCATTAGTGCCACCACAGGCTGCTGGAGCTTTGTTCAAGAGAACTTGACAGGTCACCAAGTGTTAACATCTAATGAGAGCATGGCGTAGTAATCTTCAATGTGTCATACGGGCTCTCCAGTAGCACAGTGATGACTGGAGGATGAGTGTGGAGGATTATGTAGAAAATGGACCCACTCAGGTAAAGTCCTCTACAATATCTGGCTCTCTCCTTGGAGTGGCCCACAGCCTCATTGCCTGATGAAATCAATTATCAGCTTCGCCGAGCTGATCGCGGTCTCGGCGGCAAAAGAGTGAAAGACTCGCTCCTGCAAAGACTCCAAGCAAACAAAATCAAGGAACAATGAATTATTCCATTTGGGGGAGGAGAGTGACAGACCACTATGTGGGATGTGTTTACTGAAATGCGCGTGCAATGCACTCACACACACACACACACATACACTGGGGCTGTCAAGATATCGAACCAGAGAGGCTCGGATACCTCCCATGGCTGCTTCAGAAACAGGATGTCAGCCCCAGGCAATTCTCTATGCGCATGTTTGTGCATTTGTTTGTGTCTGAGGGTTGCTTGTGCATGTCTTCCATGCATGTTCACACACCTTTGTTTATCTGCTTGCATGTTGAATGACATATTTTTATGGGGAAAAAAAGTTAAGTTATATAATTTCTTACATGAAATAATGGGTGTCTTCGCTGTTCTTTGTGTGCACTGGAAAGATCTGTGTGTTTTAGATTAGTGCTTTGTTGTTACAACTTAGCAGTGCTAGAGGGAGCCCTCCTCCATTTCTTACGGAACGCTTGATCGGATAGCCCCCCCACCTCCCTCTCTTAGCCACAGCCTCTCAGTCACCCCTCCCAGCCTCCAGGAAGCCAGCAGGGCCACTGGGCCAAGGCCAGTCCAGCCCCTCAGCCACAGAGATGGGCTTGGACACCCCAAGGGATCAGAGAGGGACCTGCCAGGGGGCCGGAGCTGTGGTCAGCCACAGGGTGGGACAAAGAGCAAGGATGCTGAACACAATCTGACCCTGTCACTCACTCTGAGAGGGCAAGGAGAGCAAGTGCAGTGGAAACAGGGGCGAAGAGAGAGAGAGGGTAGAAGTAAAGGAGGGAAAATAGAGAGAGAAACACAGGGTGGTGGTGGATTCAGACAAAGATTGAGAGCAAGACGGTGGTCCGAGCAAGGGCTGAACGGATCCGTCAATACAGCAAAATGGAAGGAAAGAAAAAGATTCAGGCCAGGAATTATTTTGGGTCGGTACAAAAAAGCCTCACCACTTTGCAGATTGGGTGTTTAGTATAAAAACCCAAGGTCTAAACCACGGCTGCAGTCTGGGCGCTGAAAAGCCATTCTCTGAATTCTGTTCTTTAAATGGCGAGAAATATTGATCTGGCTCAGCTGGCCCTGTAGTGCTCTGTGTGCATGTCTGTGTGTGAGTGTGTGTGAGGCTTTGTCTTTTAGGACCCAGTGGGGGTGGTGGTGGGGTGTTACCATGGATACAGCCTCACCCCCACCACACCACCCCAGCCCCCCCCCCTCCACCACCACCACCCATTTCCACCATCCCAACGCACATATACACACACACACACATACGTTCATACGTACATGCACTGCCCCAACCAAGGCTCCAAGTGTAACATGCACACAGATGATACACACACACATACGCACACTTTTTTTTAAGGCCTCTGGTCAAAAGATGTAGAATTTTCTGACAGCGTTTCTAGACGTGTCACAGTCCTGGACGCGTACAGATAAGGATAAAAACTGCACCCTAAGGCTACACAAAAGCACACACACACACACACACACACACACAGACACATAGTGAGGTCCAAGGAAACAGACAATTGTGGTGAAAAAAAAAAAAACTGAAGAACACTAATGTGCGACACAGACTCATCGCTCATCATTTCCTTTCAATTTACCCTCTTTGTCTCTTCCATCCTCGACACACTCCTCCTCCTCACATGCACACACTCACACCATTTTGCTCTGTGTCTATAATGTCGTCTACATTTCTTGCAGCTTTATCCACTTATGCGCACTAAGACACACAAACACAACCACTACCGTGTGTTTTGGCTGCAGTTATTTTTGTTCTTATAAATGCAAACTAGCACTGCCACACTGACACACACACACACACACACACACACCTGTCTTGTGGGAATGAGACATGAGGAAAGGAGATCAGAGTGGTTTACTGCCAGGTAACTGATATAAATACCCCTCATTACAATGGTGACAGGGGCTTCTTCTCTCCTCTGGCAAAATAGCATCATTAGGGGGACACACACACACACACACACACACACACACACACACACACACACACACACACACACACACACACACACACACACACACACACACACACACACACACACACACAGTGGTCACAACAAACATGAAACCACCTGCAGATAAACAAAGATACATTCACGTACAAAACAAACAGCTGATTTAGATGCAGGTACACAAATGCAGAAACATGATGTTGAGAAAAAAAACACAATGCGCACACACAGTAAAGCTACACAATCACACACACAAATAAACACGCAGATGCAAACAGATAAATACAGAGCGCGGTGCTCTTTAGGGAAACTAAATGATGATGATGATGTTGATAATGACAGATTGCGGAGGGTTTCGTAGGGTCGTTATAAGGCAGGAAGTTGCAGTGCTAGCCGACACAGGGAGATCAATACGCCCAGGGTCAGTTACAATATTTAGGGTCACATGACTCCAGGACCAAAATAAATCAGGATGTGAAATATTGTTGGGGTGGATGCCAAGGATGGGCCTAGGAGTGAAATGAGTAGGAGGAAGGGAGGAGAAGGGGGAAAAAATGAGAGGGGGGGGGGGGAGCCAAAGATGGGGAATCAGCTAAACAGATATTGTACCATATAGGATAGCTGTGTGTGATTTAGGTTGAGGTTTGGCTTGGAGGCTGTAAAAGGGCATCTTGAGCACATTTTAAACATATTATGAGCAGGTATGAAAAGTCATATTCATTACTAAAGGTGCAAGATACAATATCAGCATGTGCATACAAAGTGCATGATTCCAGATTTTCTCTGCAGCAATCATATAGCCACACAACCACATTGTATTTATTATTAATTAGAAAACATGCTCACCTTTTTTTTTCAGCATATTAATAATGTAAAACTGCTACCTAATCTGTTTTAACTTTGAATGAAGGGATAGTGTGTGAAGTGGTCGTTACTGGTTAATTACTGAGGCCATTTTTTTAAAGTAAACTAATTCTTTCTTATTAGAAACAGTGTAGGATCATTTGCTCAAAGGAAACACTTTAATGGTGAAGTAACTGAAATCTGGTTACATATTGTAAAGTCATTGAGCGCCCCTTGATTGTTCCCCCACCCTAACTTAGATTAGATCATATCTCACTTATTAAGTTCTCAGATGAGGAGATTTGATGTTTTGCTGACTAATGGTGCTGCCGTCTAAAAGGACAGTGCACAACAGCAGAAGGGAAGACAGATGAGCAACAAAAAGAGTGCAATTGTATTTCCTCTTTATAATAAAGCTTTTAAACTTTTAGCTGATTCAAACATCCCCTCTCTTCTGTCTCGGTGCACCAGGAGGAGGGGGTGAGGAGAGAGTGATAGATGGACCCGCAGATACGTCGTTTAAGGCAAAAGCCAGAGCAGAGAAAGCTGCTGTTTAGGTCGTAACTGTTAAGACTGTTTACCGACGCTGTGCTTCCCATTTGTCGTTGACTGATTGTCGATTCACTGCCCCCACAGAATTACATCCATTTCTCTTTGGTATGCAGCAGCGTGGCTCCAAACAAAAAATGTATTAGCTTATAATAGACTCCTCTGATTCTTGTGTGTCTCTGTGTGTGTGTGTGTGCATCTGAACACGCGTTTGTATGCAGGCGTGTGTATCTGTTTGCGTAATTAATTGGGGATTTCTGGGTCTATTCAAGAAGAGTTGACCTCTGACCTTCTTAACAAGTAGCAGCTCCACCCCCCTCTGGCCCTGAGTCTCTCAATCTCACACTGTGTTAAAGGAAATTAGTCACACACTTAACCACGCACACCCTGCCTATTGTTAAATGAGGTTTCATGGTTGCCTTAAACAGCCATGGTCTCCCTCCCAGGCAGCAGGCATGCTCAGGTTCAACACACAAACCTCTCTAGACACTAGAGCTGAGGGACTCCACCCTGACCCCTCAAAAGAAAAAGAAAAAAAAGAAAAAAAAACAGAGGGATGGCTCCCGGTGAACCTCTCCGCACACACACACACTGCAAACAGTGAATGGAGGCAGCAATGTGTTGGCTCCAATTTTCATTTATTAGACTATTTCACAAGAGGGAAAACCTGTTTAAATCACATCACCTCACAGATGCCAGAGCTAAACATGAGAGTCTTTAGGCTGATGAGGTAAATATGCCCCTTTCATATTCTAGTTCTATTTCATAAGTCAGTTCAATTTAATTTACTATATTTTACCAGGATAATCCCCTCAATCAATACTGCTTTCCAGGGAAAACACACTACAAAAAAATTACAAAAAAAAGGGCACTCCACTGATCCACCAATTATACATCTCTACAGTATAATGTCTTCTGTGTCTCTGGAGAAAGCCAGAGAGAGCTCTCCAAAGTTTGAAAAATATCCCTGATGAGGCTTATCTCGGATTGGGTAGTGTTTACCAGACAGTAGCATTATGGGAAATGTAGGATCTGGTATTTGTGGAGTTTGGCCTGTTGCTGGGACTAAAAGTCAGGATAGCTTGGCTACTCAGTCCCTCAACTTTATGACATGCAATACCAAATGCTGTAGTACTCCTTTTAAACATATCAAACAGTAGTAATAGTCTGCACCTCGATCAAGCATACAGGTCTCAAGGCTCCACTTTGAAAGCCTGTGATGATTCCACATATTGTAACCATGATACTGAAGGCTGCTCCTGGAGACATGGCTTCTATGTCTTGACACCCCTTTCAAACCAGAATATGAAGCTTAAGCTTTTAATTTTTCAATTAAATCAACCTGTATTTTCGTGGCCACATATTCCCAAAGCAGCTACTATGACAGTTTGACTGTATACAAGCTCCACTGTAGGTGTGTGGACTCCACCCACCCAAAACATCCTAAGATGTGATTTTAGCATTAGAGCATCTTCTGAACAATTTACAGACCTGATTTAGCACAACATTTGTCAATTAAACACTCAAACTCACTAAACTATATTTGGGTGGTTGGACACAAACCGCAGACCTTTGTCAGGGTCTTAACCATCAAGCCACAGGGCATTCCCAATATAATGTTGTGAAGCAAATGTTTTTCTGGTTTCCTCCTCTCTGCCAAAGTGTAAGTGTGTGTGTGTGTGTGTGTGTGTGTGTGTGTGTGCACGTGCATGCACTCGCATGTAGAATTGTGTGAATTTCTGACAGCCACACACAGATGATCCCGGTGATTGAAAGTGTCTGCCGATTATTGATTTCCCGCAGAGAAGTTGCTAAAAGTCTCACAGCTAATCCTGGCGGGCTGAACACGCTGTAGATAATGACGTGTAATGAGCTAATGACTTGCTGAAATATTTAGTAGAGCCTCAATAAGGCTGCACTATTAGAGGTGGGAGAGGTCATTAGAGGACTGTCTGAGGGACGGCCCTTCGATTAGTAACACCCAGGGCCCTCATCTCTGTCGGTCTTCATAGAGCTGCACGCACACACAGGCAGGTACATGCATGGATAAAAGCATACACACCTACACAGTTACACATACACACACTCATGGTCAAACACGCAAAAAAAAGAGGAGAGAACAGACGAAGAAGCATGGCTGTTAGTATTAGGAGTTGGACCATTGATCGGTCAGCTTTTAAGAGAGTGACCTTTTGCAGAGGGCTCTACCGGCCTTGATAAATCTGATCTGGGGGCCATCTGTGTCTGGGTGGGAGCAGCCTCTCTAGGATGGGACCCCAGAGAGGAGCCAAGAGGAGAGGAGAGGAAAAGAGAGGAGCAGAAAGAAGAGGAGGAAAGAAAAGACAGGAGAGGACAGGAAGAGAGGGAGTAAGAGCGGAAAGGTCAAAGGGAGAGGAAAATTGAGGAGACGAGGGGAACGGATAGGCTATGAAAATATAGTTTGGATGGGAGGACAGAGGGGAAAGAAAAATGAAAAAAAAAGAGCAAAGGAAACAGAGGAGAGGACTGGTTATTTGTTACAGACGGTTAACGAGTTGCTGGACAGTGATTGTTAGTTATACTGTACATGTGTAATAAGTCTCTGACAGTCCTCGCAGCCACCTTGCAGTTTATAAAGACTCTAACAGGCTATCAATGCAAACAGCTTAATTGCACAATGACTATTGACAATAGCTTTAAACATCTCAAGAGTTCAGGGCGAGCTAATAGAGATCAGATTGTCTAAGTTGCTGCTTTCTGATGCTTAAATTGCCGCCCATCTCTTTCTAAATACAGGGAGTGAAATGCAGTGTGTGCAAATGAATGCACTATTACTCTGCTCAGCCATCATGCCTCTCACACATGGATGTTGTTTAGAGAAAATATGAACCTCGAAATTGATTTAGGGAGTGACTGAAATATTTACTTTTTAATGTAGTGAATGATACAAAGCCATTTAATTTGACGAATAAGTCAATAGTTTCTTCATTTACTATTTGTAGTGTTACTACTCCAGCTGGAGATGTTAGTCGAAATCAATTTAGTTAATCAGTTCAAACCTCACTGGGTTATAGAATTAAAAAAACAAAGAGGAGAACAGTTAATGAGTCTTGACATTTCTGGGAATGTGAATATAATCCTCCTCTCCCTCAGGAGCTATTGTTGAGGTGCTGTTGAGCACGGCCATAGCTACCGCAGAGGTCATGTCCTCTGTTATATTTCTGGGAATTTGGGAGGATTCAATGACATGAAGAGGAGTTTACTCTCTACAGTTACATGCCTATCACACATGCTGTTTTTTAAGGCTGTTTGTGACATTATTTTAGACTAAACATCTTAAAACTTGATTGTTTTTAAGAAAAAACTAAATAAAGTAAAATAAAAGGGATTTTGTATTCTACTCCAGTATTGCAATCTGTACCTGGCAGGATAGAGAGGGTTTTGAAATAGTACGCAGATCAAATTAACAGAAGACGTAACTGAACAGTTCAACAAATCACACATGAAATTTTATGATTTCTAAAATACTTAGAAAAGTGCACTGAGTTTGGTTGGTGCATAATTTCATAAGTGGGTGGGGTTTCAGGAGAGGAAGCTGGACCTCAGTGTTTCTCAAAATCCTGGCCACAGTCTTACCAACACATTTAAAGAAATAGTTGCACACGTCTTTGCTTGAAATGAGAAGATTAATCGCTAACACTCACTCACATTTTACCACTCATGTTAAAAGGAAACCACAACCAGGAGATGATTACCTAAGCATAATGATTGGAAAAGGGAAACAGCCCGCCAAAACCCTCCAGCACCTTTAAATTAACACATTATATCTCATTTGTTTAAGACAATATAAAATGCTAAGCTAAGGTCATTGACTGCCGGCTGTAGCCTCACATTGAACGTACAATTATGTGAGTGGTATCGATCTTGTCAGTTACAATTGAACAACTGTATTTCCCAAAATGTTTTTAAAAAATTAAAATCACTTTAACACCTTCATGAACCCATAGAAAGAAATACAAAAAAGAATTTATTACTTTGGTTCACTTAATGGAATCCTATAAGTAATTTGGGGGAGAAATTCATTAGAAACAATATTTAATCTCACTATCTCAGCTGTTTAACTTGAACAAATTGGCTGATCTGTGTGAGGCTCAGAAACTATCTGCTCCTTATTCACCTTGTCATTTGCACATCAAAGCCATGTGTGCTGTAGATAAGGCACGCACACACACATCACAAACACACACACACAAATTCACCTCAAACTCTAACCTCACCTGCTGCAGTAAAACCACACTGACTAATGACAAAACCAGTGTGTTCCTTTACAAACTATCCCCTCCTACTGTACCTTCAAAACTCAACCTTAACACACACACTCAGATGTAAACACACACACATGCTCACACACACCATTACTCTTTCTTTCTCTCTATCTACTACGTTTAATTCCCTTTGGAAAAGACAGGTGCAAACGTTGATTGAGCCTGAGCCAGATTTAGCCCCAACTCTCAGTGTGCGTCCAGCTGTACTCTCCAACCCACTGAGATCGATGTCCAGGCAGCCAGGCAGCCAGCAGGCAAGCAGCCAGTCAACCAGGCTGCAAACAGCGGGCAGAGGGGGCCTACGGCTTTCCCCCGGCCCCAGATACAGCCGCGCTTCACTGGGCTCATTGGACAGACCACAGCGGGGCATCGCACAGTGCCAAGCCCAATCACTGCACCACTGATGCAGGATGTGCTGCAGGCAGGACGGGGAGGGGACCCCCGAAAGCCTGCTGGACCTCCACCCATTTCTCCCCTCACAGCTCGTGCTAAAACCACCTTTCCTCCACGCACTCCTCCCCTTTTCCTGCACCCTTTTTCGATGCCTCCACCTCTATTGAACCCTCCCCTCCCTCCTCCCCTTCTCCCTTCCTCTCCTCGCTCCATCCATCTTGGAGCTACTTTGATTCAGGTCTCTCTCTTTTCCATCCTCCATCCTCCCAGCCCCAGCCGTTCTCCAGCCAACCACAGTTTCCTATTGATTTATTGATTGCTGTCTGCCTGTGGGAGAGCGGCCGCAGTCTCCCTCTGCTCTCCCCTGCATGGATTTGTCTTCCCTTTCCTCCTTTCTTCTCCTTCTCTCCCTCTCTCTCTCTCTTCACCCTCTCCATCTCCCCATCGATGCAGCAGCTCTGAAACATGAATTAGAGAAAGCAGGGGAGTCCAATTTACCGGGAGAAATCGGATTCACCTTCTCCTGCGCTCGTTTCTTCTTTCTCTCCCTTGCTCTCGTTCACTTATACCTGTCTTTCTCCTCCATTTTCTGGGGTCTTTTCTGTGTTTTGCCTTTGTCTTCCCATGTCGTCCGTTTGCATTTTCACTCTGATGCTGCTGTATATGAGCGTTAAGGCCAACACACTACAGGAGGAGCTCACAAATGCATTGCTTTATCTTTAAACCATAATGAGGAATCTTTTAAATTTAAGTCAGTTATTTCAACTTGTACTGTGTTATAAAAAAAATCTATATTAACACTCCAGCTTTGCCTAATATCCACTTTATGGATTGCTGCAGGTGTTTGGCTTCAGGAGGAGGTCAGACAGAGAATAAATAAAATTCAAAACATCCATTACACCTTAAATCATAGACAGTTGCACCCTCCAAAGTGATATTGACTTGAACAGACTGAGTTTTGAACTATTCTTATTCCCAGAGCCAGGTTTCCTTTTCTCCGTACATGTTTATTTTCTACATCATCATTCTAGTGTTGTCCAACTGCATCTTTGTTATATGTCCACTTTTGTAGCATCTTAGAACCACTCTTACTTCAATTATCAATCTCTCAACACTACAGCATCCCAGTTTTGTGTTCCAGGCTGAAGAGGGACACGGGCTTATACCACACTGTCCCCTGAACTGCAGGTTAGCGCAGGTCACAGAGGAGAGCATCTGATTATCTGACCTCTCAGGTCAACCCACAGCTCTCTGGGCTTGGAACAATAGGATCAGCTGTAATGGATGGACGGACAGAATGACAGAGAGAGAGAGAGAAAAAGGATGAGAGAGGACAGGACCCTCAATCTATCAAATATACCCTGTAATGCCTGCTGAGGTGCAGCGCATTTTTAACGTTGTTTAGGAGCTCTCACACTCACATGAATGACATATGTTTATCTGCACGTGTGCATCATGGCATACATGAGAGGTGAGAAATATCTCTGCTCAGGCCCCGCACTTAAAGGGTCAGTTCATCTAATTTGGAAGAAAAAAACATTCCACCTCACACCACTGAAATATGGCATTTTTAAAAAATCAACAGCAGTATGCCCACAACAATGTCCCAGTTACTCTGGATTATCCCCAAACTTTATGGTCATCAGTTTTCATTGAAACTGTTCTATTAAAGAGAAAGTCCCCATTAAAACTGTTCATAGTATATTCTAGACAAATAAGACCAAAACTATCTGCACAGCTAAATACCACTAAAGGTCAGAAAATATTTGGTAGTACAGGTAGGTACTTTTACTTTATTTGAGTTTTTATCATTATTATTATTAGAAGAAACTTTATACTCCTGTTCCACTACTTTTATAAGGGTAAAGATAACAGGATAAAATATGGGACCTCAATACACATTTTGGCAGCTATACATACTTTACAGATCATGATTTCATACATACAGTGGCCCATAAAATAGAGCAAACAGAGCAAACTTTAATAAAAAACAGTGTGTAAAATGAATTTGGCCTGGAACATATAAATAAAAATAGATAAAATCACTAATTATACATTGATGAGTCCATGACGTGACACTTTGAATGGGGCTCGTCTTCGTAATTTGTTTTTTCACTCTGGATACTTTAAGTGTTGTTTTGTTGATAATAATTACACATTTAAGTCTCTGAATACTTCTCCTGCTGTACTGCCAGAGTGGTCTCTGTATGTTCCAGCTGCCAGAGAAGATTCACTGGAAATGATTCTTGTCGACAAAATCCCAAATGGGGATGAAAGGGTCGAGGAGGAGGAGGGGTATGTTGCTGGTTGACAGCAGCTCTTCAGGAAAAGACTACAGCGCTGGTATTGCCTTGACACACTGCGCTCTTTGTATTGATAAAATCCATACTCCTGAGATGCGTCTGTGTGCGACAGGGAGCGTGAGATTAGTTTCCTGACTGGAACCTAGTTAATTCCACAGAGGAGAAGACACACCACACCTGAGGCCCTGGAAGACACGGGGCACCGACAGGCTGACTGCAGAGGCAGGGCAACCTATCCACACACACACACACACACACACACACACACACATACACGGACACTGTGGACACACACTAAATGCTGAATAGAAACTTATGGGTGTACAACACACACAGACGCACACAAATGCATGGTCCCCCGGTCTGACGCCACCACCCCAGTAAGAGCAGGGGGGTTAGGTGTCTGCAGGCCAGAGAGTGGCAGCACAAGGACAGACGTCTCCCTGGCTGTCTGGCTGCCGACAGGTCTGATCGATCAATATGCTGACTCTCTCTCTCTCTCTCTCTCTCTCTCCCTCTTCTCACTCCCTCTCTTCCCTCTGTCGCTCTTCCCTTTCCCCATCTTTCTTCTCCCTCAATCTTCACCTCTCCCCCACAGCTCTCCTGGTTCTCTCTTTCTGATCACTGCCTACTGACCACTGACCCCCTCACCCTTCACCTCCCCCCGTTCCACGGGCAGGGGAGGGCGACAGAGAGACACACTCAAGGCCTCCTGCCACCTGAGCCAAAGCACCTTGCACAATGCAGATTGATTAAAGATGATATTATTGAATGTAAAAATACATCAGCATAGCTTGGAAAATCGACAAACTAAAGTAAACTTAAATGGCTCTGCTCACACTGAAAGACATAAAGCACACATACACAAAAAACAACTGTTATGAAAGCTCTCTATATGGGGCTGCTCTTCTCGGGTGCTCAGCAGAAGTAACAGTCCACATAATGATAAAAGTGTCTTTTGTATTTTGCAACATACACACACACACACACACACACACACACACCTCTTGAGGCACAATTCATATCTACATGTCTTTAATGTAAGTATCTGTGATGTCTCTTTCTATTTTTGTTCACATAAGCATAGTCCCATTGAGATCCACAACATCTTCCTCAATAGAGCTTTGAAGGATGAAAGGAGGGTGAGGATACTGGAAAATATAAAGGGAATATGAAAGTTTACAGAGTGAGGAGGATCAGATCAGACAGCTTTCACTCATTTTTAACTCATTCATGTGTGGTGAAAAAAAGGCTTATTTGTTGTTAAGAATGAATGTAGAGTAAATATAAATGTTTGCGTTTTGTTTGACTGTAAGGCACCTTTGCAACTATTTTTAAAATTATTATTATTATTATGATTAGTTCTAATATTACTTTTAGAATTATAAGTAGAATTAGCACTGTGTAAAAAAAATGCATTTATTGTCATTATAGTAATTTAATTGTTTGTAGTAATTGTAATGGTAATTGTAAAAACTTTTTTGGATCAGCCATGTTAGCGGTTTATGGTCAACCCACACTGAAAGAAAGTCCCTGTCAAGTCAGTGTTAAATATAAACAAGAGTGTGTGTGAGAGCAAGAGAGAGAGAGAGAGAGAGAGCGCCTGGGTTTTCGAGGGGGGCTATTAGGTATAGTTTGGTGCCTGTGATGGTTTTTTGGGCATGACCTCACCCACAGAGGCGTGTTTGCGCGTCTCTAATCTCTTTTAGATGGGATGCCTCACTTTCCCATCATGTGGTTTTTTTTTCTGTGTGGCCCCTGGGTAATAAATCTAATGGTCTAAACTTCTACTACATCTCATTGCTATTTCTCCAAAAAAACTATGCGCTTTATGTTCTCTCGAACTTCGTTACACTGGGCCAGAAAGGAATGATTTCACAGGAAAATGTATATATCGGCTTTGATTTTTGTCTACTTTCTCGCAATATGGGCCTGCTTTAGTGGAATAAAAATTGATTTTTTTAAGCTTTTTGTGCATTAGCTTTTAAATTTGAAATTGTATTTGCAGAACCTGTTTGTGATCAATGAGAGAAATCAAGATTTATAGCTGTGATGTAATATAGGAGGAACAGCAACATCTAAATGCCTGAGACGGGTATTACATCCTGTATTTGAACAGTACTGAGTGTCTGTACACTATCTATCTATCTATCTATCTATCTATCTCTTATATGTTGTGTATCCTCTGTTGTCGTTTTTACCTTCCTTACCTTTTTTCTCTTGTTTGTTTGCTCCAAACTCTCATGACTTTACTTTAGCCTTTAAGGGTTAAAGACATAAAAGCAACAAATCCATTTCCTCTCATCTCCTCCTAATTACTCCTCCTCATCATCATCTTCATCACCTGCCTCTTTATTTCTGTGAAAGCCTCTTTAATGACTGGGTTTGATGTCCTGGCTGCCTGTCTCCAACTTGGGAGAGCTTCCTTGAAGACCAGCAAGTGGCCTTTCATGAGTACACATACAAATACTGTAAACAGCCTTATAGACACACTTGAGCACACGCACGCGCACACACACACACACACACACACACATACATAGCGTGCATGCATAAACACACACACACACATATATTTACAATGTCCATGTTCCAGACTGTCCATTGTGTGTATCTGCAGACTAGAAGAATCTTGAGGAGTGTCTTAAAAGCATGAAGGGGGTTCTAAGAGGGACACACAAACAAACACACACACTAATGGCCTCACATTAGCCGTCGGTGGCAGGGGAGACAGACACACATACACACACCTCACATGGTCCTTTCTTCTGTGTAGTTTTTCAAGTGGGGAGAACAGCTTTTTGGGTACCTGAAGACTAGCACCTTAACCCTGCATCTGTTTGTGTCAAACATAACTTTCTACATGGGCTCTGGATAGATGAGACCAAATGGCCAACACATAAATCAACTAGCATTCCACACCGGATGTAATAAGATACTTTTTATGACAAATTCTTTCAAGGTTTTAATTCCAAAAAATCTTTGTTCAAAATAATCAAGGACCTCCAGTATCTTGAGTAAGAAACATTCCACTAGTTTTTATAGAAATTCATATCGAGTTTGGTAAAGAAAACAGATGTTTTGATGTACCTTTGTACTTTACTGTAATGCAGGTGTTTGGGCAGACTTGTTTTTGACATACCTATCCATATAATATGCTAAACATTAATTCTGGTTTATTTCAAACTGGTGTATTTCTCATAAATGAGGCTATTGTGGCTCTATGGGTTGCACTAACTTTGCACTTGGCACCTCCATTGTAGAGACACACAGAAACAAGGACTTGCACAAAGCAGTGTGTATATTGGGGAAACCAGTCTCCTACAACTTTTTAAATAATTGTAATTTTACATGAATCATATCAATCACTTCTTTCTGAATCTGACCAAAAGTAAACACAGATTGTAGCCGTCTAGAACAGCCATTATGCTGATAGGGATTTGCATCTGGAGCAACTTGCTGGCTGACCTAACCATGCACCATTCATAATCATCCACTCATACCAGTTTGTAAGATGTGTGAGGCTGACTTTTACACTTATGCTGTCTTCTGAGGAAACTCTAAAAGCTAAATGCAATGTAATATTGGATCGTGGATTGTATTTATCTAAACTGGAGTAAACAGAGGAGGAGATAAATCAGAGAGGCAGAAAGGCAACAGGGGCATCCGGAAAGACAACATACCTCGGAAAACTGCGGTCACTGATCTCCACAGCTGACTTAGAAGAAAAGCTTTTGCTGAAGAGTGGGCAATGTTGATTATAGACTTGGAGAACTGAATGTGTCCTCAGATGATGGTTATTCTGGCAGTGCAAATACAAGAAACGACAAATGCTCAGCTCTCCATATGATAAGAGAAGCAATTAAAACATGTAAAATATTGTGAGAGATTACAATATAGGACTAGGTTACATACAGAAATTAATGTAAAACAGCACATTATATGTAATTCTTATCAGTATGTTTATATGTTTAAAAAAAAAGTTAAATGTTATATCTAAATCTTCTAAATCATCTAACATACGTACATTACACTTTAAATACATTACAGCCAAAGTACATTACAGCTAATGTGCAGTTCAGCTAACGTACAGTACACCTTAAGTACATTACACCTAACCTACAGTACAGATGCATCCTTTAATGACAAAGACCTGCCATGAGATGTGAGAGTGTGAGAGCAGATTACACTGCTCTTCTCACTCACCGCAGGCAGCAACTGTAAATAATGTCAGTTTGTTCTGAATCTACTGATTATATGAGAGTTGCACAAACATTGAAAACTTCTCCATTTTAACCTCTCTGTGTCATTACCTTTTTGAGCATTCTCCTGCTATTATCAAAAATATCCAAGATATACTGTTGTCCACTTCCTTCGGTGAAAAAATCGAATAAACAGATTTTAGTCGCAGGGGCAACTTTTTTTTTTTTGTATCTCCAACTGCCTGTGTATGCATGTGTTCGCGTGTGTACTTGCTTGGTGGCAGCCTGCTAGGCTGAGACTGCTGTTGGTGATGGGGGACATTGATTTTTCTTTCTCCCCCCTCTGTTTTCTCTGGGATTTTGACATAATAATGGCACCATGGAAACAAAGAAACTGCTTTGTGACAGAGGAAAACCTTTCATTTCAGCTGGAGTGAATGGCGGCTTGCCGCTGATAACAGCATGGGTAATCCCACACATACACTTACAGAAATACACACACACACACACACACGTACACGTAAGGTACCACAAAGCACTCACATATAAGGTTAAGGTATGATTGTTGCACATGATTGTGAAAATAAACAACTCAAAGGTCCCTTTTCACTAAGCTGCAGCTCAGACACGCAATCACAACTATTATCAGCCTCTACAGGAATAGATGTCAGCTGTAGGGTTATTTCTTACCTTGTGTCACAAGTAATACAGATGCATAGACCTAGTGTTTTCGATATACTAATCTTATTTATCAAAAGAAATGTCTGTGTTACGTATTGACATGGCTACAGTATGTCAATAGCCTATACTGTATCATGCAATAGGTAATGAGTATGACTTTGCAGAAAATGTCACAATGTAACACTCTCAGTTGCTCATGATGAGTTTGATCTATTACTGTATTTTGCACGTTTGTTGCTCCAATACACACTTTAAACCTCAAATTTGTCCCTCTAATATGGCATCTAATCACATAAATAACAGAAGAGTTTGACTTATTAATAAAAAAGTCTTTAAGTTCATAACTGAAAATATAGACTTGTTTTGATGAGGTATTTAGTGTAAAATGAACCTCTGCTGCAGCTTCAAAAAACATCAATCAATTAGGGGATTAATCCCTGTGTTACTGTCAAAGACACATCAATCAATTTGATTGTCATAGCTGGTGTTGATTTTTGCTCTGACCCTTTTGTTTTCCCTTTAGATTACAGAGTCTGCCTTTAATTCACCCCAAGTAAAAGTTCAATCAGCCTTATACCTAAAATGTAATTGTAATATTGAGAATAGTTTGGTTGCAGTTCCTACAAGACAATTTTGCAGTATCGTTTTAAACTTACTGTAATCCAACAAAGCATCTGGAGAAAACAACATCCTAACAAATAGCATGCAGTTCGAACAGTGAAAGTCCAGAGTCAGATTGCTCTTCATTAAACGATTTGACCCCAAAATATTAGATTTCAGAGATTCTATTGCATTTAGTATCTTTTCTATCATTATTGAGATGACGAGGGATCACATCGATTCTGTGTCACATTAACTTGAAGAACAACAGACTGCCAGGCTTTCTTTGTGTGTGTGTGTGTGTACATGTTTCCAGATGTGCTTAGGTGCAGTTAAATTAAATTAATGTCTATGTGCAGGCATGTGTGTCTTCATATATTGTTTACTGCAATTGTGCAGCACACGTGTGCGGGGGTGGGTGTGTGTGTGTGTGTGTGTGTGTGTGTGCATCTGCTGCAGCATGCTGAGTTTGTCTCTATTGAGCTGTTGGTGTAATCTGAACAGCTCTACTGAGAGGCTCCTAACCTGAACCAGAGCAGACGGACAGTGGTCAGTGGTCAGAGAGACAGTTAAAGGGACAATCTGCTCTAAAAACATAACTCACCCTGCAGAGGGCACAGACACAGGACTGCAAGCTTATCACCCTACAATCAGTTTCCCTCTACAGGGTACTGAGCTCCCCGTTAGTCCAGTGTGTGCTCAGTGATGATAGCACTAGGCAGCTGAACAGAGTGAATTTATACAAATGTCACGCGTGTGTCACTGAAATGCTTTGCCAACCCTGAATCCACAAAGCGCTTGCAAGGAAAAGAACTTGTGATTTCAATGTGATGCAGTAAAACTAAACTTTTGTTATTTTTGAAGATTCTGGTGATTTTCATTGGAAAATAATCCATGACTGTGTCTTATGATGTGTAGTGTAATGACTGTGAATTATTTAAGAGTGGATCTCAATGCCAGGTCTCTATAGTATGGTGCCTTCTGTGAGTACACTGCACACACTGTTTACACACTGGTTTTAAGATTCACTCACTGTCTGAGCATCTGATTTTATGTTGATAGCAGCTGCTGTACATGTTTGTAATTTAATGCCAAAAATCCCATGTCCCAATCCCAAAAGATGAAAACCAAAAGTGGCTTGGTCACTGTAAAACTAAATTCCATACCCTTTCTGTGACACTCACCCTCAAGCCCATTGGTTCCTACAGAATATATAAAATTTTCATTTGTTAAGAGGTTATTTCCTAAAACAGCTGGCGCACTGTAGTTTTCAGGAAGCCTTATTCAAACAGGAGTAAAGAGTGCAGCTGTAGGGACTATTTTCACCTGGGGATTGATACACGATTATTGCTCTATTTGCTCCTGGAGGACATGTATGTGGGATCAGCTCAAAATAAACTGCAGTGTACTTTGTGACATGTGCTGCAACGGTGTAGCTCATTGATGTGTTTTTAATAGTTTTTGGGCAACAATGAAGCTCCCCATGAGCATGAATCAGTATACCTCAGATTTTGATGGTGAATTGTGGATTCATCCTGAGGGAAGGTTTGGATGTTTTGATGTGCATTCGCTGCATCTCCCTGCCCTGGCCTTTCGAGGATGACTCGTCTCATCCGAAGCCACTCACAGCTAAATGTCCCATCTGGTAACATTTCCACGTTTCTCCGCCTTAAATCAATAGCAATAATTTTCCTAAGACCCTCATGCGCGCACGCACACACACACGCACACGCTCACAAACACAAGGACACATGCATAGGTCCGCTTCTCTTTGTTTCAGCCTCCATTTAATTTGATAGCCGTTTGTGTGGATCTTTGTCCTTTGAGCAATTGGCTTTGAATGTGCACTTCAGTTTGAAACAAAACAATATGCCCATTCCTTGATGTGCACCACATATCCTTCTCATATTCTCATCTCTCGATTAAATTTATTGATTGTTTCCCCTCCAATATTGTTGATTTGTGGTTCATTTTTTGAGCGCTTTGGCTTTCCTACAAATCCATACACAGATGTAATACTGCAGGTGCACAAGAAGCCGACACACACATGCACCAGTCTCCATTTTAGCTCACTCCCGCTGCAGGTTGGGCTGTGTGATGGCCGACACTCTGCTTCGAGGTACAACGCATCAATGCAGCTTCCTCGAACATGCATGTTAACACACACAAATGCGCGCTCTCTCTCTTGTTCTTCTCATTTGCTCTCTCACACATGCAAACACACTTGGCTGTGCACTGTGATTGATTCAGGACCGATGGAGCCGAGGTAGCGGTGAGTGATGCTTCGTTATTAATGTATCCAGATGAGATAATTACTCAGCCCTTCTGCTCCTCTGCTGGTCAGCCAGTTTGTTAAACACGCGTCAGGGATTATGATGTCAGCTAGATTAAATGATCAATTACACACACACGGCAGAGTGCATACTCCCTCTCCCTCTCTTTGAAAACACACACATACACAAGCAGGATAGAAATGCGTAGATATTGTGTGTCTGTGCACTGTGTACGGGCGTGTGTATACTGTATGTGTGTTGGTCAGTGGTCGGTTGGCTGGGGGCCCTGGCTTTTGAACCTTGAGCCCAGGGGTCAGGCAGCAGACGGCCGGCCAGCTGGACATTTCCATCTCAAAGACCCCGAGGACCCCTCAGCTCTCCCCGCACACGCAAGACACACACACACACACTACATTTAAGCTCTCCTTTACTTGTATCTCATTTTCTCCTGCTGTGGATGGTTGGATGGTTTATGAGTGCGGAGAAGCTCCAGCCATTCATTTCTCCCTAACTGGGGGTCTAATGGAGAGGTCTACACTGGAAACCTGAGCTCTCACTGAGTAATGAGCCGCCCTTTACTGTCCAGTGTGTGCGCATGTAGCCTTGTGTGTGCTTTTTTCTGTGTGTGTGTGTGTGTGTGTGTGTGTGCGCATGTGCACTGCCCAGCCAGCTCTGTGCGGCCAGGCTCTGACCCTGTAAATGATGTCTCCTCCCCTCATCCACAGTGGCTCTTTACTGCTAATAACCTCTGATCAGATCTTAAGGCAGAGCTCTGGGCCTGGACTACCTCCAGCCCAACAGCCCGCTAATACGCTCCAATCAACCGTGTCGGCTTCTCTATTGGAGGTTGATACGCGGTGATCCGTGGCAGGGGCGGGTCACGCCCAGCACCCCCACCCCACCCCCACACGTAGCTGCCCCACCAAAGCCCTGCTGACCACCTCTGCCATCTCTGAAGGAGTGTAGGAGCTGGGAGGGAGTGTAGCTACGGCGTGTAGGGGGGGAGGGAAAGGGAGCCAGCCACTTCTCCACACTGTCTAATGTAGTTAGGGCAGGGCCGATCAGTCATCCCGACCAATACTAACCATGTCGCTCGGCCTCTCCTCCCATCTTCTCCACACAGGAGCCACAGAGGAGCACTACATTTATCGTAAATTAGATTTGCTCTACATCCTGTTGGAAAGTGATGGAGGCCCCTCAGACCCAAGATGGCAACAACTTTACTCTTGAAAGTCTACAATATTACTTATACGTACACAGTGTGTGTGTTAAAGGCATGATTGTATTTGTGTGTTTTGCCCGCAGTACTCTCTGTGAGACAACACAAGTATTGTAGCAGGTGTGGAGTTTGTGTATGTATGTATTGTATGAGCCCCTGTATCTGTGTGTGTGTGTGTGTGTGTGTGTGTGTGTGTGTGTGTGTGTGTGTCAGTAACATATTAGGGACTAGTGCTGCTTGGTGATGGCCCAGTAGTGTTTGCCTGGCCCTTTGCTGAGGCGGTGGATGGATAATGATTTAACCATTGAAGATTAGTGATCAGATGAATACAATGGAGAGGCTGATAGCTGCCTCTGTCTGTTTGCTCTGTCCCTACTGGGAACAGGACAGATCACACACATACAGTCACACACACACACAGTTACATTAATTTAATCCCCTGTCGCCGAGCTCAATGCTAAACTCAATGTGCACATACACATGACACAGGAGCACCTTAACTAGAGGGAGGGCTCAACTCGTGTGTGAGTATGTGTGTGTGTGAGCGCACTTGTGCAGGCAACTGCGTGAACCTGAGCTGTGTAAACACATCTGCAGTTTCGGAGGGAGGCTCTCTGCCTCGTCAGAATGCACACACACAGATTCCATTCCCCTCGTCCCCGAACCTCCTCCCTCCCTCCCCTCTCCTTTCCTTTCGTCTCCCCTCTCTCTCTCTCCTCTCTTCTCTCTTCTCCAATCGCTCCTTTCTTAACCTCCAATCTCCAAATCCCCCCCCCCCTTCTCTGTGATTTACAGCTCCTAGCCCCTCCCCACACCTCGACAGCACATTAAGAGCATTTAAACTGTGGACATCACTAAACAGGGGTCTTTATGGAGCCGGACCACACATCTAAAGCCCATTACAGCTACATCAAAGCGGGATAACAATGACTAATGAACAATAGATATCATGAGAGACTGTGCCAAATCAGTATTCACTGTTACCAAGGGGGTGTATGTGTGCATGTGTGTGAGAGGCAATCATAGCTCCATTCGCTTCATTTTCTCTCATAAAATGCCTGTTTGTGTGTGTCTGCATCTACAGTATATGCCTCACATACACATCAACATGGTTTAAGGCGCGTAGCAGGTCTGTAATCGAACTTGTCAGCACGTGTTTGTGTTTCTGTGAATGCAGTGGTGTTTATAAGGCACTGATGAGTGTGTGTGTTTGTGTGCACACAGTGGGTTTAAATTGTGTTTTCTGGGTGTCGAATCTATCTCTACGTCTATACGATCACCTGCATGGACAACATCCACACACCACACGCACATATGGTCTTATCTTGGATTAACACAATGGGTTCTATAAAAAAAAAACCTAACTCCGAATCGGCAGCGTCAGTACTGCACTCTACCTGCTGACCTCACAGGACCACCCTCATTCCCTCTCTTGTTGATGTTTTGAGCCTGTAAGAGTGCTAAGGTATTTTGAAGGCTTTGGCCCTGCACTGCATCGTTGAATGGAGAAGGTGGAAGTGGCGTCCGTAATCCCATAATGGCAGGTACATGATGTCAGGGGGAACCCATGTAATCCTCTTTTAGATGCAGCTATCATTGTCCTTACCCCAGCCACTTTCCCTACTAATCCCTCCACATGCCCCCCTGCCCCCCAACCACCAAAACACACACACACACAAACACAGAAATGCAGAAACACACCTGTGTATACTGTACTTATCATGTTATACATATATAAATTATGATAGATATTTGTACAAGATACATGCACAAAACTAAATATTCTGATCATCTATTTCAACATTTTCAACAAACAAACTCACCCACAGATCCATGTGTTCTCATCAGCCCAAACATCAACCACTGCTGCAGAGTAATGGGCAGGATCAATTCACCTAATTCTCTAAATACTTTGAATGATCCACCCGCTGATAAAACCTGCTGGATACGATATTTCTTCATATAAACTGCATGTTAAAGTTAAGGTGATAAAAGGAGGCAATATTTAATAGTATATGACCAGTCCTCAACAAATCCTCACCGCGGGACAAGCAGGCTACAATGACAAAGTGGACAGCTGGAGGAGAAAATACAATAAGAGATACTGCTGGCATCAGTGAGTGTTGTTGGCCTCCAATTTACGTTGGAAAAATGTATTAATAATGCTTTTATCACTTGAAACCTAATTGTTTATTGTAGTGTTATGTGTCAACAAACTATAAAAATATTGCACTGTCATCCTGTTGTTTTGGAAAGAATGGTACAGAATGGTACTTGAAATCATGAGGTTGAAATAATGACACTGGCCTCTGATTTCAGTGTGGCTGAACTTCAGACTGATCAGTGATTTATTTGCCAGCTTTTCCAGCTAAAATGCACAAACAGTAAAAATATATATTTTCAGACTGTATTCACTTTGAGACATAATGATATAATGCCCATGTCGACTCAATGAAGGGATGCCAAAGGGATTCTCAGTTGTAAATACATAAAGTTGTATGTAGAGCAGCTGTTGGCTGGCACATGAAGACATTTACCTGTGTATATAGACAATGACACCTACACCTTAGCACACAATTTCATATCAACAATGAAGTCTCTTTTTCCTCACTAACATAGACATACACACCAACAGTCAAAGTTTCACACAATGTGCACAATGCTGTTGCACACAACCACACACACACAAAAGGAGAGGACAGCTCTTGCTGAGCATAAAACAGAATCCCTCCTTCTAAGATATAGATTTTCAGGCACAAGTGTGACAGCAATCCGGACCTCCAATCCACCGAAACATTTTGTTAAATTGCACACAGTGTGCATCATGACATCGTTTTTAACAGGTGAGACCGAAGTTATTCAGTATGATACTTCCTATCATGTAAGTGGGCTGAGAGGATCTTTAACTGATCAAGAGGGACACTGCCGCTCAAAGCATTATTAAAGTTTAAACAGAGATATCCACCTCTGAGCTTTGCAGTTTCATGGAATACAGTTCACATTTATTCTAACTATATCTTCTTTATTTCGTAGACTTTTGCATTTTAGTTATGTAACTTAATAATTAAAAACAACTATAAAATACAGATTCAAACCTATTACAGCTCTGGCAACTGACATATAAACAGGAAGAATATCATCTTATTGTTTCATTTCAAACTTGGTCCATTAGAGCAGAGGCAGATGGTTAGTAGATAAATATAGGTAGTAAATAAATATGTCAGGTAACTAAAATAAAACAGTAAACGAACAAAAGGTTTATATTACGCGTTGCACCCATCAGGGCTGTCAATTATTAGCACGTTAACGCCGCCATTAATCCAGAAACCTTAACGCGTTTTTATGCAAATTATCCACATTAACAAGTTTGAACCTCTGTGGTTTGAACACAACTTCATCCTGATGATTCCAGCGACTGTTTGCCGCCGGGGTCAAGGTGAAAGGTGACGTGCCAGCAGCTCCCCAAGAATGTGAGGAGGCATCCGCCGCAATAAATCTTTTCGCTTTAAAAGTTTTCTGATGGAAGTTTGATAAACCCAAAGTAGTGTACATCGGTGTCATGATGGTTCCGCTTTCCACTGATCAACGAGTCTGAAAATACCATCTTCGAAGCAAAACATCATCTTTGCTGATGTTAGCAAAGATGCTAGCACCGAGACTGACACAAACCACATACTGGGACAATTCAGCCAGGCAGGTCCGTCAACAAAGCTACAACAATTAAGATAGCTAAATGGATCATCACAGACTGCAGACTCCATCAACATCATTCAAGACCAAAGGCTCAGGACGTTATCCAGATCACACCAGGTGACCCATCACACAACACACTTTCGGGAAATTCATGAATAGGTTGGCATGTAGGCCAAAATACTAGTATTTTGAACTTGTCATGTGTGACTAATTATTATCTATTATTGTGATTAACCCAGCTGAAATTTTAATCAATGGACAGCTCCAACTTAGATCTCATCTCATCTTTGTTTGATTTGATCTTATACACCTGGTGCTCTTATTGCTGAGCTGTTTTTTCATCCAACGCTGTTAACGACTGTTAACGTACATAAGGACTTATAAAACTGAACTGAAATGAAATGAACCACTTTGCTATAGAGAAGCAAATAGAGATACATCTACTTCTAACCATCATCAAACTCCATCTGCTGATGAAGATCATGTGATATGACCAAAAGCTCCCGGAGCAGCTACTAAATAGACCTAGAACTGACATTTTTGCAAAACAAATTGACATTTTAAAGCCAAACAGTGAATGTCCTCGCTCTCATAATACTGTACTGTAATACATCTAGTGCGATAAACAAATGACATTTTACATTGAAAATTCTTTACATTTTTAGAAAAGTAGAAATCCATTTTGTAGATGTTGAAAAGGAGACTACATGTCATCCACCCATTTCTGTTTACTTTTGACACTAAATAGAATTAATCCTGATATATTTATTTAAATAACGAAACCAGTCCATTCTTCTAATAAAACTGCTGATTTGTACAAAAGGAGGATCTTTGGATGAAAGTAATGCATCCACCTTTTTATTTACCTCATAATCCTGTCCCCAGTGTGTATCTGTTGTCCCACTGACCATGGAGCCTTTCAGGGCCAAAGGGTCACTGACCCTCACCCCTGACCCTCAGCTGGTCAAACTCTAACCCTTGGAGACAGGATGGATAATGGACTCCACGCTTTTATCTCCTGACCACTCTCCTTCCGCTGTCCCCGCTGCAGCCTTTCCTTTCACCTAGTATTGCCCTTCCTCTCTCCGTCTTCCTGTCCTGCTCTTGATTGTTTAAACTCTCTCAGGACCCGGCCTCCTGTCAGCCACCTATGCACTCCACTTTCCTGTGTTTCGCCCATTACTCCTTCCCTCCCGCCTGCACCTCCCATGTTGTACTGGTTTCATATTTTCATCCCCAGGTGTTTTGCCGTCTCTTTCTGCATTTCCTCTCTCTATCCATCCTCACTCCAGGTGCTTCTTTTCCAGAGTGTGTTCATCAGCACTGTTACACTGCTAAAGGCCAGATCATCATGCTGAAAAGGTACTGGCCTGTTATAAGCTACTTTATTCAAATCATACAACTGTAAGTCGTATAAGAGTGGTTATTTCACATCCTTAATAATCATCTGGTTATTAATTTCAAAACAAGACAAGTGATGACGCTTGTTTTGTGTCTGCAAAATACAGAATTAGTGGTGTGGATGTTAAAATAAGATGATTTCAGTCTCTACTCTATGAGCAAAAATTATACTTGTATGGACTCAGTCCTCAGTGACGACAGGAAAAAGATGAAATATTAATATATTAACATAAATAGTTTATGCCATATATGATATAAATTCTGTGACTGTGCTCTGGGTTTATTTCTCTAATAAAAAGGTGTTTGAGCTGGGAGTAATGGCTCTGAGTCTTAGTCATGAGGCAATTTACTCCATATCCCACTGCATCCCTAAATTTACATTGAATTTATTCTGCAAAAGAGTATCTAAGTTACATCTTAATAAAAGTCCAGTATTTCCTCTCCTCTCTCTCTCTGTGCACATACGGGATCATTATAAATATTTATGCAGCAAAGGAGCCTCCCGTGCCAAAGGGGCTGACGCATGCAAGTGATCGAACTCGATTGATACTGAAACAATTTGCATAATTGATTCTCTTTCAGCGCGCGCACGGATCCATAACAATACCGGCCAGCTAAATGCGCCTGCATCGAGAAAAGCACGGAGAGAAGAACGGCACCGAGCAGGAAAAAGAGAGGCTTTTTATTGCGGACGGGGATAATCTGCGACTGAAAACGGAGGCACATGCAGTGGTTAAGGATGTTTACTTCGGCCAGGATTTGGGGACTCTTGGCGGCTCGTGGAGGAAAAGTTGGAAACCGGAGGAGCCGGAGGAGGAGGTCGAGGGAGAGGGTGGGACGAGGGAAAAACACACGGAGAGATGCGCGGATGCGAGCGCGTCCTCTGCTTTATTTTCGCAAGTCGTATATGTTGAGTTAAAGAGCTTGTGTAAACTGATGTTCGGGCGCTGTCGTTTTGCGCCTGCCGTGGAAGTGGGGCCGAAGCAGCAAAGATGCATGACAGGACAGGATCCTGCGGTAAAGTCGGGGACCACCGTGTGAGCGTGTGTGTGTGTGTGCGCGTGATGCTTCAGGCACGCGCGCACGTGTTTGTGTGTGGCGCAGAAGAGGAGTTTAAATGCAGACATTTTGCACCGTGGCACCCTGTTGAGACATGGACAAAGAGTGCCGTCAAGTCCGACGCACAGCATCAGACTGTTCCTATGCGCCTGGATAACAACCGCAATACAAACTTACAGCAGCTGCGACACATTTCAACCTGTAATATCCACACACTGGCATCAGCTTATGGCCAAAACAATGTTGCCTGGAGGATAGCGTTGCCCCAATGAAAGATCCGGCTTTTATTTAATGCTGCTAGCGATAACGCAGTGCTGCCCGCAGGGCAACATTATAACGAATTAATGATTGATTTTCTGCATAATGCAGCTCTGTGCATCTGCACACCCAACCGTGGTGTTTCATAACGCGTTCTAGTTACCCTTAAACGAAGACACAAATATTCCTGATATGAATTGATAAACAAAGTCCGTGATCAACTATAGGTGTGCACAGTGCATGCACACACATTGTAGGGGCTCAGATTGAGCTGTTTTGGGAAATAAAAATAAACTCTGTTTAAATTAATTCAACTGGAAACATTTAAGCTTGTGCTAAGGAGTGGTAGAGCCTGTAGTTACTTCCATGCAAAGACAACGATGCACCGGAAAAGACAGATTATGCCAGGAAAACATGTCGTCAGATCTCTTTATTGGAAGCAGCCCCACCCTGGTGGTGTTATAATATGGAAAAATGTTGAACTAATTCGATACATTATTATTATTATTGTCGTTATTATTATTATTATTATTAAGCCCTAAATCAGAGAGGAAATGTCCTGTCTAAATTAGGCAGTATTTATACAGGAAGGTAAATGATTTGCATTTTAGCTTATATTAAAATAAATATTGTACATTTCAGAGGATGTGTGCCAATTGTTCTTTCGCCACAGAGGACTGTAGCCAGCACAATTATCCATGGAAATTCCTTTGCAAACATATCATAAGTTAATACAGTGATGTGTGTTGAATAAATTATTTTACTAGAATTATATTTTTATTAAAAGAGAAAGTTGAAAAATTATGGCACCAAAATACTAAATCATTCAAGTAAATTCTTCTTTAGGAACTCCAGCAGAAATGTAGAGACATTTCTTATTTCTCAAAACTGTTAAATGTTCACAGTCTGTTTGAACTTAGAAGAGGTCATTACTGGATTTGAAGTGCAAGCATTTAAGGGCACGGTGGGGTTGGTTTGGCTATCGTTAACACGGTTTTGTCGTCATAATTGAGTCCTACCAAAGTTACAGGGGAGTAATTGGGCGGCATATATGTACACCTTAATGTAAAGTGATGCCTTATTAATCTCTACATGAGTGCGCGAATCAGAGCAAAGTGATGAATAACAATAAGGGGAAGGCAGTTGATTTGGCCCCCTCGAGCAAGGCAGCAGGTCCGGCATCTGCTGCTCGGGCCTCCTGATGGCATTTTTTTTTTATTACTAGGAGGAAAATAAAAAAGTAAATTCCTTAATAAAGGGGAGGGGGATCTACATTTTTATTAATGTAGCTCCATGAGGTTCATTTGCTCGTGTTTGTTGAGGTTAGTCAATGATGATTTTACTTGAAACTCAGACCACTTCCTCCTTAAATGTCGAATGCGGGATTAAGATTAAATGAGATGATCTCGCTTTTATTTCCCAATATAATCTTAGTTTGTTCAAGCAACTGGCCGTCAGTGAGGTCGAAATATTTTTTAATCATCTTCCTTATTTTTTAAACTTGTTTTTCACCCTCAGTAAAGTAAAACACATTACAACTGCGTCACCGTACAGATTTGACATGTTTTTAATTTGTATAAGTAGATATATGTGTTTTTCTTTAAGAATATCTATAAAGGTTAATTTAAATAATCTACCTTTATTCAAATAGAAAATCATTTGTAAGATATATGTGCATATTGAAATGCTACAGACAAAGTACATATGAAAACGTATATTTTAGGTTTATTTACTCTAACAAATCAAAGGCTTTAGCCTGAGTTCCTCCAGAATTATAATTTTATTCAGTATTGATTGGCGCGGTGTGGTGTGTTCTCAAGGCCTATATCACATGCTGTAAAGGCCAGCCACCAACACTGTAGTGCACATTTTTTTTTAAAAGAAAGAGCACAGGAAGGAAATAATCATATCTATCATACTTCCATATCTTCTCAAATATTTCACCGTTTAAATTATTATCTGTAGCCTCTAATATCATTTACTTTGGTTGAGGATTTGAGGATAAATCATAAATAGGGATTTGCAGAGCAACGATATTTATGATCTCTGAGTTAAAAGGTGAACCAGTAAATTAGCTTACTGCTTCAAGGATAAACAAGAACAAATGTGATTTATTTTCAAAAGGCTAATTCAGTTTCCCCATGTACGCGCTCCTTATACCGTATGGGCCTATCTCCATAAATGACCATATGTATAGGCCAAAGTCAAGTAGTCTCATTTATAAAAGTTTAGTTTACTACCAGATGCCATTTAGCAAAGGCTTATTCTTAAACAAGCTGTAATTGTTTGTCTGAACATCTATAACGCTTGCAACGCTGTGTCACTTTGTAGAGCTGCAGAAATATTGATCCACGGTCCTTCTGCGAGGTATTTTATTGTTTCTTGCTCGGATATGCTGCGGTGGGCTTCACGGGGATGATGCCCCCTGATTAATAATCATGTGAAACCTGCAAGTAATTGTCAGGCGTGCGTTCAGGTGTCGCTCATTGCATGGCCCCCACTTTGCTCTGGCACATATTTTTATTAATATTATTATTTTTTCTTCTTCGTCTTCCAGCGCTGGACTATGTGAAAATGAAAGGAAAACATTTTTCTGCCTCTACATATCCATATCACCACCTATATGGATCTGTGGGCGCTACTTGTTGGTCTCTGCCCGTGTTTCCTTTGTACTAATTGAATTGAATTCTCGCTTGAAATGTATCCTCTTTCACCAGTGCTCAGAAAGCGTGTCCTTATAGTTCTCTGCAAAGCAAATGTCATCGGCTCGTGGGCCAGGCTCGTCCTCGGCACAATGGGCTGCTAGAGAGCCAGTTAATATAAACACACAACTCAGGTCGCGCAGGTACGGCAGCAGCCTATCGATCCGCATGAGAATGTGTAGATGAGGTTTGCTGCCAAGCAAAGTGGCCAAACCGTGGCTTTTCTATATTCCTCTGCCTTTCTGCTTCTCGTCTTGTGTGTCTGTGCGACCGCAGCAACAAAAATAAAAGCGTAATAAATTGTCCTACACTAATAAAAAAAAAGTAGATTGATTTTATAGAATATGATAAAACTAAACGTTTTATAAGATTTTTTAAAAAATCAGATTTAATTAGATTAAAGTGTAGGTATCCTGCACGGAAATATGACAAACCTGTTTCAAAAAATGAATTTGTACTATATTCACAGTGTTTTTGTTTCTGTCGTCAGCCCTGATTTGCCTGCCTCTAAAGTCCATTATGTCCACAGGACTGACGGTTGACAGTCACACTTCTTGAGGAATTAGTGTCCTTTGTCTCGACACACGTCACACACACGCCAAAGTTGACATTGACTTCACATCAGAGACAGCTTAACTTCTTCTCTTCTTCTTTTTTTCCTCCTCTTTTTCTTTTTATTTAACTCAACCGAGCGTTTGGGATTCATTGTGGGGGCCCTGACAGATGTGGGGCTCCCATAGCAGGTTCCCAAGGACAGGGAAAAGTCTGAAAGGTTAATCTGTCCCCCGGCAGATGTTGGCTTTGGGAGTCTTGAAGCGTCACTTGACATGTCCCCCTGCCCAGCGGGGTCCAGCAGGACACTGACCGCTGCAAGCTGTCACCCTCGGCAGGCTGAGGACGCCCTGCGCTACTGCTCTATTAGAAGCAAAACGGCCCTGACATGGGGTGCAAGGAGAGTAAGGAGCCGGTGCTTTTATCAGGGCTGCAGGTTTTTTTTTTTTTTTTTTTTTTGAGGGGATGTTGGACATAATGCTCTGCAACAACGCGGGACACCAGTCAGCAAAGGTCAGCATGTCATTTCCTCCATGGCCTTGTAAAGGTTTTTATAGAGATGTTGGAATGTGAATGTTGATGGAAATATGTATTATCGGACATTTTTCTCAACAAAATAAATTTATATTTGAATAAATCACGTGTTTGCATTTTTCCCCCAGCACCACTGCGCATGAGTTCAAACTTTACACCTAAAATGGAGCCTAAAAACTTGGATTAAATGTATGTGTCCATCTCCAAATAGGACACACACACACACACATACATACGCACTGTGCATACACACACTGCTGCTGGGCTTCAGTCTGTTAAGCCCAATGGTTGAACAATAGACACATCTGCTCATCTTTTTCTATCAAAAAGAGAAGGTACTACAGTCTTCCTGTTTGGTTAAACCGCCACATTTGGCGGGGGGTTGTGTGTGTGTGGAGGGGGTGCAGCTGAAGCGAGCCCAATAATGATAGAATGGACCTGTGATGTGTATATAAAGACGAAGAATATAACTTTGTTAAGTTGATTAAACATCGCGTTTTGTTAGAACCACCGAAACACCTCTCTTCTGCTTTCTTGAGAAGAACTGAGCGTGTTTCCATTGGAGGTTTGAGGGTTTTGAATCCCAGACTCACTAGTTAAAAAATCAACTCCAAAATGAACCCGGAAGTTTACTTCATTTGCACTTAATCATTTAAGGGGGGACCGAAGATAAAGCCTCATTACAAGTCTCTAATGAATTTAGCACTTCTAAAAATAACTATCGACACCAGTTTTGGGTGGTGAGTCCAGTCCAATTTCACGGTCGATCCCCATGAGGATTTTATTAGAAATCCGTCTATTTTACTATTTTGTCACATTTCAGTGAAGGCTTTGCAGGCAGCTGAATATGGGTTATCGGGGAGAGAGCAGCTTAGCAGGTGGTTTGATACCTCCTCCTTAAGGTATTGACGTCAGGAGCGACGGGGCGGTGTGTGTGTGTGTGTGTGTGTGTGTGCGCGCGTGTGTGTGTTTGAGAGAGAGAGAGAGAGAGAGAGAGTATGGGAGAGATGGGTGTCTGCAGTGCGCATGTAGATTTGGGATCTGTGCCAGGTGGAAGAGGTTGAGACACACAACCAGAGAGATGGCGCGGCACCTGACCGGAGCGCAAGGACAGCTGGTTGGCGGTGGGCAGCTTCTTGAATTATAAAGAGAATCGGGAACATTTTAAAACAAACAAAAAAAAAAATATCAAGAAAAAAAGGGATCTGGAAAGGAGTTTCCATTCTGCAAAACAGCATCAGAGGTAGGAGAATAATCAAATAGGTGAATATAAGGACAGAGAGGAGGCAAGGCAAAGGAGGCTACAAGAAGAAGAAGAAAAAAAGTAAATAAAAAGAGAATTGAACTTTACTGGACGTGAGGACTTCTGGACATCAGCTAATCCGCGGTAGGTCAGATAGATGGTCGGTCCACAGCGCTGCCCGGACTGCGAACGCACAGCTGTCGATGGAGAATATTGGCGACCTGCACGTGAGTGAGCCAAGTCCGTGGCCGGTCACGAGAGCGCTGAGTGGCCATGTCCGCATTCCCGTCCGAGCCCCCGGGTCTGAGCCATCGCGCTATGGGCATGGGCGACCCTGCTGACAGCGGAGACTATCACCCCAGCCACCCCGACACCCGTATCCGCCATCAGCATGTGCGCGAAGCCCCTGGCATGAGCGCGAGCAGCACTTTACACCACCCTAACCCCGCTGCAGCCCTTACCCCATCTCCACCGTGTCCGACAAGTTCTACATCATCACCACCACCACCATCCCCACCCATCCTCACCCTCATCCCCACCAGAGGATCCCCGGAAACGCTGGGCAGCTTCACGATGCGAGAGGACCGGAGCCTGGCGCCTATGAACAGTCTGTATCCCGCATATCATCACAAGGATCCCTGCATACAGAGCTCCGTCCTCGTTGTCTGGTTCCGGTCTGGCCAGCATACACACGTCCCAGGCCGGCATCCTCCCTACGCTCATCCCGGCGCTGCCATGCCCGGTGAGAAGATGCTCACCCCAGCGGGTTCGGAGGCTCACTACCCGCCATATGCTCGGCAGACACACGGAGCAGCATACGAGCTCTCGGCGGGCAGGCGAGTACAAATCAATTAAGCCTCCACCACCACCTGCACGCCCACCTTGGCGCGCAGGGGCACGGCCAGGGCTGGGGAACAGCTGGGAGTAGCCTCTGGGCCCAAGGCAGCAAGTGTGGCGCGGGTGGAGGGGTGGTGTTTGGGGACAGATGAGGAGGTGACACCAAAGAGGTGGCCCAGAGGATCACCACGGAGCTCAAGCGCTACAGCATCTCAGGCCATCTTTGCCCAGCGGTCCTGTGCAGGTCCCAGGGGACCCCGTCCGACCTGCTGAGAAACCCCAAACCCTGGTCCAAGCTCAAGTCCGGCAGAGACCTTCCGCCGCATGTGGAAATGGCTGCGTGAGCCTGAGTTCCAACGCATGAGTGCGCTCAGGCTCGCAGTAAGAGTTGAAGCCTCCTCGGTAAAGTTTTCCCTTTTGCTTTCATCCCTTCCCAATGTGTTGCTGAGAAAAAAAGACAGACGCTCAAACAGTTGTGTTAAATCAAAGTGGAGGATCACTGGCCCTGAATGCACTTTATATACTGAGTAGTGGGGGCTGGCGGCTGGGAAAACCAAAACTGACCCTGGTAGTTTTTCCAACCAACCATTTACAGCAAACCTGACTGTAAACAATGTAAAATCACACTAGGGTAGTATCTAGGATAAATGATCCTCTGGGCTGATAGTTCCTTATCAAAATAATATAACAAAATGTCTCCACGTGTCTCCCAGATATTAAACCTTTACATAAGATGCTGAAAGCTTCAAATGATATTAGATGCACTCAAGAACGCTTCATGCTTTCATGGGTCCCTGCTCTTAACATATGGAACTCAAATTAGACATCCAAGTGTCTGCAGGTGAGGTCTGCCCGGGATGGTTAAATTTAACATCACACAGCGTAAGTTAAAGAACATGTAAAAGCCGCAAAAAAAAAAAAAAAAGAAGAAAAAAAAAGTGCCTTTACTGAGCTGATCCCCGTGCACCACACGAGTGGCCTGTATCAATACGCATCTTCCTTTTCTGTTTCTACACTGATTTTTCGGTCAGTGAAGCAAGTGTTATTTACCTCAAAAAATATCGACTGCTGACTGTGTGCGTAAACTGATCCTCGCACAGAAATCGTTAGGAAATGTGTTTATTTTGGTGAAGATGCAACTAGCAGCCTGTTTTTGTTTTTGAAGTTGCCTTGGGTGTAACAGACAGAGATCGAAAAGTGTGTGTGTGTGTGCACGTGGTCTTAAGAGTCAAAATAAAACTAAATTTAAATGCCAAGTGAAGCTGGAGCTTAATATTTGGTTGGTGAAATGGGTTCTGTCTCACTTGCTAAAAACAGAGGCCTGCATTACTCAGTAGAATAGAATAGAATAGGAATAGAATAGAGAGCACGTGTTTATGTTTTGGTCGTAAACTAACCCTTAGACTTCAATTGAGGTTTCGGAATAACTGACAATCCTCCATTAATCGTCCTCGAGGTACTACGAGTCAACTAGGGCGCGCAAAAGGCTCAAATCGCGTGCGTTCACAGACAACCAATAGACGTGCTTGTGTGTGTGTGTTTTTACAACGTTTATAGGCCTAATCAACGACCTGCTAAATGGCTTTTACGAAAAGTGAGGCTGCGTCGGAAAGCGCGTGCATTTACGTGTAAGTGTGTGCGTGCGTGCTCCTGCGTGAGTATAATCGTGCAATTGATTATTTTTCAGTTTTCCCATCTGCTGTGTGTGTGTGTGTGTGTGTGTGTGTGTTGGTTTGCTGTGATTTTATCACTGACTTTGCAAATGATGAAGAAAAAAAACTAATTTAACTTTTATTTAGTAACTTTTTAAACATTAGTGTGTCAGCTTATAATTAAATAAAAACAGATGGCAAACTGATTAGTACTGATGACGGCTTGCTTGCTCAAGGAAGAGATATTCATACTGCTGTAATAGGAAAATCCATGTCTCAGGCCTACCAGCTGTGGCCGCTATTTTCTTTACCTCACACTCCTCTGAGCATGCTGTCTTGTCTCAACTTTATATAAGAAAAAACTTAAATGAAAAATGAGAAATTTTCTTTTTGAAAAAAATTAAATCAAATATTTAATTATGGGTTTTCCTAAATTGGCAAGTTGGGAGGGGGTTGTTGAAAACTAAATGAATTTGAGGAGAATAGGCTGAAGCAATTTTATTGATCCGTTCGTTCCTAGGTGAACGAGGATTTTGACTGTGTGCTGAAACTAGATGATATACTTATTGATTTTTAGTTTTGTTTAATTGCAATTTCTCTTATTTCCTTTTTCTCCCTAATGTATTCAATTACCCATCTGAATTTGTTTGAATAGAATAGAATAGAATAGAATAGAATAGAATAGGTAGGGAAGTAGTGATATAATTTGACACAGGACAGAATTCATTCATTCAGGAAATTAGGTATCAGTCTGCAAACCAGGTGTACTTTAGTGTCTAACAAGTTACCCGCTTTCAGAGCTGAAATTGGAAAGGAATATTCATCACACTGATCTGCTATAACAAACGAGGATACGTTAGAATTGTTAGAGGGCTCGCTGTCCGGGTTGAATATTACGTATTTCTGTTAAGGAGGTCTGTTTGTTGTTCTCTGTGAGATTATGTTTGCGGGACTATCGTCACATCGTGTCAGTGGGCCCAGTGTGCAGTCTGTTTGAGTGTGTGGAGTTATCTGTGTTTGTAATGATTAGCTGGGAGCAGGCAGTGTGTGTGTGTGTGTGTGTGTGTGTGTGTGTGTGTGTGCATGTGTGTGTGATTAACCTGATAACGAGAGGCTGTTGTTACGCCCCCACCACACCACTCACCACCATCCACCCCCGGTCCCTGGGAAAGCTACCTCTTTGCCCGGGCCTCCCAGCGGGCCGCTACCGCCTGTAGGCTCCTGCCGTCTGAGGCCTTCACCCTGCTGATTTATAGCAGCCCCTTATACGAGGATCTCCGGCCTTCTCTACAATATTTACCAGCACTGAGACGCTGGACCGTTCATACTATTACACCTTAGTTTAGTGTAGTGGACAGGCCGCCAGATTGTACTGTAAAGCACATCGGAGAACGTGTGTGCTAAAATGAGGTTACAAGGAGTGTATAGCAATAATCAGCTTTAACTACACTGACTTAACGTTAAAATTTCTTTCATATCTCCAGATGAAGTTTACCTGCTCATACTTTACTACACTTGGAAAATGGTGATATTACAGCAAGACCAAACATACTATAGAATGTTATAATATTGTATGGTCACTTAAAAAGCACAGACCTGGTATACACCTTATGTAGTGTAGCATAGTCATTTTATTCGCTTATAAAGGCCATTTTGGTCATTTAACTCACATTTTGTTCATCGTTCTGTATGGATTCCATTGACCTAGTTTCTTTGGTATGATTTGAGGTTTCTATAATGAAACGTTTAGATCCACTAGTAGCATTTGCCAATGGGGTCAGAACTGGAAGTGCTTGGTTGGAATATGCTGTCTATTATTTTTTTCCCCCATGTGAGTCCACACTGCCCAGCAGCTCACATGCCCCTCCTGGACTTCTACCAACGATTTCAACCCCTTAATCGATGTATTGTGGGAGAAAGAAAGCATAAAATATATAATAATGATTGAGGAGGTTGATCGGTTCTCGAACTGATCGCTGCCCGCCCCCACCTGCAGATGTGAACCTGTCCCCAGCATGGAGTTTATTTGTTGAGTGTACTGTCAAGCTTTCAGCACCGTGACAAGCGCTTCATTACACTGAGGGGGCCTGGGCTCCTTGGGTACAAAATGGAAGAGTTTAATTTGCTATTATTTCCATGTACCCGAAGTATTTGCCCAGTGACAAGAAAAAAAGTCTCCAGGTTGTACGCACTGCTTCCGCCTGCAGGCTGGGATACATGATCTTTTAGGTCAAGTCTTATAAGACAGGAGACTATACGCTGGGAACCTTAAATCCGTACCGCTAGTCCAGTGGCAAGAGAGTTTACCGTTTCATCCAACTCTCAAAAAATCGCCGTTATAATCCAGCTTAGAGGACCTATTATCAAACGGTGTTGCACCCTACCAGACGGGATGGGTGAGGTAGTTACCATCATTGCCAGCCAGTATTAACATCCCCTCATAAAGAAAAAGAGGACAGATCATAAAACAATGTCTTCCTGAGGATATAAATAATTTCGAAGATATCTGTTTGTTCTGATGAACAAGAGTAAGAGTCATAATGACTATGGGTGAAAACAAGATCAGGACAGTTGAGCACTCTGCTGATATATGGAGGATTTTGAAATTCACATTACTTGATTGTTGTTTCTAGGGTGATGTCACTTGACACTGTTCTCAAATTAGCATGGAAATAAAAGTGTTGTGGGTTTTAAAAGTGAAAAACCCACTTAATTGTCCTTATGTAAATATCTAGAAGAAACCACTGAACTGTTTTCCTCCTGTAGTTGTGGAGTTGGTTTTGTCCAATGGACTGAAATGTTCATTGTTAATTGACCTTTAATAACCATAGAATAGAAATGAAACCCGTAGACTTCCCAAGGCGTGGTTGCAGAGAAGAATGACTGAGATCATTCGTAATAGTTCATTCAGTGGATTTATGGAGGACCTTTAAACCCAAGGTTGAGGTGACGGAGAAGATTTTCATCCAGATTTCTGTCATTACTGTTGTTTGTGCATGGGTATATACTCGCTCCCCAGCTCTCACCAATCCTCTCTCTCTCTCTCTCTCTCTCTCTTTCTGTTCGCTCCGCCCCTGTCCTGAATCCTCCACAGCATGTAAGCGTAAGTGAACAGGACCACGTGCAGGAGCGAGCGAGGGAACATGACCAAGAAGCCCCGCTGGTGTTCACAGATGTGCAGCGGACGCTTCCACGCCATCTTCTTAAGGAGAACAAGCGCCCATCCAAAGAGCTGCAGCTCACCATCGCCCAGCAGCGGGCCTGAGCTGGCCACAGCAAATCTCTTATGAACGTACGCCGAGCCTAGATACAAGTGGGTGGACGACGCCCGCCAAGCCACTCAGCCAACTCGGCCCTAACGCCTGCACCAAAGCCTGAAGACGGACTGATGTGACCAACTCATGGACTGACTCCAACCTCGGTGGAAAAAGCTTTAAAACTTAAGAGAAACAAAGAGAACTTAAAAGACCTTGAAGCAACGTTTTGCCCTTTAAACCTGTACTATATTGATATTTATAGTATCCAAAGATGAAAACAAACCAAAGACTTTGTTTGACCTGCTTTGAATGTTTGCTCTTAGCAACACATTTATGTGTAACATACTGCAAAAAGACTATAATTTTAACCCCCTCACACACACACCACTGTCACGTCTCTAGCTTTAACTACATCCCTCCTCACCTCCCCCACCCAGTATCAATCTGTCATTCACCATCCGTATCTTTAACTGGATTGGTTGGTTTTTATGATGGTCCTAAATGGAGGTTTATCTGTACCTATTGGCAGTCTGATCTGCAGCTGTCTACCCTTGAAACAAAACCAAACAAACAAAAAACAGCCAGAATGTGGAGCTCCGGGTAGATTGGCCAATCATCTTTAAAGAAAAATCCTACAGGAGCAACTGGATCAAGCAGCTACCTTGTTTGATCGGGTGGCGGTTTGGACTGTTCATCCAGCTGTCTGTCTTCTATCACATTCCAAGCACAGACAGGGATCGCCCAGCGTAGGATCAAGCAACCCAAACCCTAAAACCAAACCAAGACTCCTCCCCTTAACCTCAACCCACATGGTAGTGCTTTCCAACATGCTGAAGCGTTGAATAATTGAAATGAGAAACCAAAGTTTTGCTGCACCCTGAAGCCTCTCATGTAGCTCAGAAATAAACCACTTTAATACAAGCATGAAGTGATTTGACCAAAGAGTATATTTGTGAAGTTGATAATCTTGGAGAGTGTTTTTTACCTCATCTCCTCCCTTACCTCCCAAGACAGACTGTTAGTTAGGTGCCACAAGGAAGAAGAAGAATGTTACTGTCATGGTCCATCCATACTTAAGCCCTGTTCCCCGCAAATGGAAATAATATTTTATATATATAAATTCCCTGACTCTATTGACATTTGCCTTATAGATGCCTTTCTTGAATCAGCTTTATCTTCACAATCAGTCTGGTGAATGTTGCTGCAAATTTGTTTGTGAAGATTAATCATTATGGACACAACCTTCCCCTGTAAGTCTGTTCCCACAGGTAGCTGTAGTTTATATGTTCAGATGCTGGGCAGCTGGCAGACAAGAGACAAATCCATTCTGTAGGTTTTTCCACAGAGGTGAAAAAACAGAAAATGCTGGCTCTACATGATCTTGTTTCTGTGAGGTAGACAGATAGCCTCTGAGGATTTGTTTTTTGTTTTTTTTTTTTGAGGACAACTGTGTCACCAATTTGATAATAAGATTATCGCCGCCTCCGTCAACCCTCATCAGCCTCTACACGTATTTGATTTTATCTCCTATCAAAGATGTTGGGTGGAGGGGATGATATCAATGATCAAATCACTTTCAGGCGCTACACAGCAATGTCAGCCTGCCACCTGAATACGTAAAGCACTTCCCATCCCTGCCTGTTGCCAATCCCAGACACCACCGCCAGCCCCACCCCACCCCACTCCCTTCCTCAATTCCTTGCCCTCTGCTCTCCTGGGTAAGCTATGCATTTCACACCAGGAGGAAAGACTAATACAGGGCTGCCTTAGCAGCGTGAGACAGATATACAAGCTGGCCTCGCCATCATCCTCCTCATGGCCAGGGTTAGCAGTTTCACATTCATCAGAACAAGCGCCAAGGAGAGGCGAGAAGAGAGGAGAGAGAGCCGTTTTTCCATCTCCAACAGAAAACCAAAAGACGACAAGAAACAAAACAAACAAACAAAAAACGGTCAAGACCTGTTGATGTTTTATAGTGTGAACCAAAGATGCTAAATTTCACTCAAGTTCTATACGTGATTTCTATCACTTTGATGATACCAAAGATAACCAAAGATTTTTCTCATTGCACGGGCTCTATGAGTGGTGTTAAAGATGCTATGTCTCCCCCTCCTCCCCATCTTCCTTTCTCTCCCCTCTTCCTTTCT